>JAAGKR010006798.1:0-40814 GCA_011419295.1 Clarias macrocephalus
TTTTTTTTTTCCTACACTGGTAAGCGATGTACATACACCCCGCTGTCCACTCAGTGTAAAAGTAAACATAATTCATGAGACCAGGGTCCAGTTTTGATGGTCACAAGTGTAAAGACTTTGGGGAGTGGACAGCTTGGTCACTCTGGTCAGTCTGTGTCTATGTATCTGCATACATACTGTATTGTATAAAGCTGTGATGCACTTTATGTTTTGACACATTCCCATTGTAGGCAGCATTAATTATTTCAACAATTTGTGCTACAGCAGTTCTACTGTTGAATCAGGACAGACACTAACTAACCTTTTTTATTAACCTAAATGTTAACTAATCACTTTACTAACCAAGGCATATCATGGATACCCCACAAGACCTGCTGTTTTGGAGTTGCTCTGACCACATTTGCATTTACATTTAGTTCTTATCCAGAGCGACTTACAAAAAGTGCTTTCCATCATTGGATAGACACTTACACTGGGTTACTAGGTTACTAAGTAAGTGCCATCAGTCAAAGTTGAAAAGGGGATTTTTTAAATATGTGTGTATTGGGGGGGGGGGGGGGTTTAGTCCAAGTACTGATAAACAAATATTGAGTTGTCGTTAAAAGATAGTCAAAGACTTTGCGTACATCTGCAGGAAGTTCATTCCACAACCTAGGTGCCAAAACAGAAAAGTTCTGGATGAACGTCTGCCTTGATCCATGAGAGATGGTGGGACCAGTCGAACAGTGCTGGGGGATCGGAGGGAACCCTGTCATATAGCCAAGTCCTAAAAGTCCCAGTCTTATTACAACAACTGTTTAAAGAAGCGCATAACTGTGTAAAATGTTATAGCCAAAAAAGAACAAAAGACATGCCATCCATTACTGACTGATGGCATTGTCTGTGTGTGTGTGTGCATTTATAATAGTTTATAATAATATTTATAATAATAAACTCAAAATATCAATGCATGTGTTAACATATATGTTTACAAAACCAGCCACTTGACTTAATCAGCTTTTTATTGAAAAGAAGGAGTTTATGTATATAGAATCATTTATTAGTATGCAGTGGATGAGTCACATTAGCACTAAAAGAATTGAGAGGAAAAAAAAAGCGACTGATGAAGTATAATGAAGGGTGGGGAGGCTTGCTGTTGTGAGAAAATAATTCAACCACAGGGTGGTGTGTTGTGGCCCAGTGAGAATTGGATTTACTGATAAAATACTAAAGACCATGTTCTGAGATGCTTTATTCCTCTTATAACACAACAGGGTGGCAATAATTAAAATGCTTTATAAAACAACATGCTATACTTTGTACCATCTATAGTGATGTTTTAAGCTGTGTGAAAGCCAAAGGTCTCAAACCACAGATGAGTAGTTGTTACTAATGTAGTCCTTCCCTTTCAACAGCATATTTTACAATACACTTAATTTCACACTTCATGTTACTGAGAAACAGCAAAGGACAGTCTGCCTTAATCTACACTCCATTACAAATCTAGTGCCATAAAGGCCTTTCCATGATGGAAATAATTAATTATATAAACTCTTGCTTTTTCCTGTAAATGATGCTATTAGCATAACTGCTGTTACAGAAAAAAAAAATTAACACTTTTGTAGCCTTTAGAATCAAGGGTTCAACATCATGGTAGTAGAACACTAATGGCTAGTTATTACACTCTATATTTTATACTGCTAACAGATTTATTTAAAGCAGCATCTGCTCTGATCTTATGATAAACCATGCAGAGTCATGTCTGAACATATAATGTCTTATTTAAAATCTCATTCACTAGATTTGCCATCTGCTTGCCACAGTCTCCTGTTACCCTTGAAATTACAAAAGACTATACATGAGACAATAAAACCATCATCATAAAAACAGGGTTTGTTTTACAATCTGAACTAAAGGGACAGGCAAAGCTAAAGTTATGGGATTCCACTTGATCATGTAGATTGTTGTTGACTTTATGAGAACACGAAACAACCATTCTCCGCTGAGCCTCAACGGCTCAACACCAGCTCCCTGCATAAGAAAGCCCAACAGTGTATCTTCTTCCTGAGAAGGCTGAGGAAGGCCCAGCTTCCACCACCGATCCTGACCACCTTCTATAGAGGGACTATTGAGAGCATCCTGAGCAGCTGCATCACTGTCTGGTTTGTGAATTGTGCCATATCTGACCACAAGACCCTACAGCGGATAGTGAGGACAGCAGAGAAGATCATCAGGGTCTCTTTTCTCTCCATTGAAGACATCTACACCACATGCTGCAACCGCAAAGCCACCAGCATTTTGGCTGATCAGACACATCCCTCTCACACACTCTTCACACTCCTGCCATCTCGAAGAAGGTACCGAAGAATTCGGGCACACACATCCAGACTGTGTAACAGCTTATTTCCACAAACCATCCGTCTCCTCAACAAAAAAGGACTAGACTGATAATACACACACTTGTTTACTGTTTCTCCACTACCTCAACTCATCACCTCAACACCACAGAGTATTATGTTATGTCGTGTTTGTCGCACTGTCACTTTGTCGCTCTTGTTTGCATATTTGCATGTGCACTTTATGTTGTCTGTATAAAAATAATAATAAAAAAAACTTAGAAAGTTTTCCTCTCTAAGCTGGCTAGTTAACTAGGCCTCTTAGTTAGCTAGTTTAGTTTTTCTGTTAATTTATGTTGTAAATTTATGTTGCATGTAGCACCTTGGTCCTGGAGGAACGTTGTTTCGTTTCACTGTGTACTAACTGTATATGGTTGATATGGTTAGGACTGGATTTCCCATAAACAGTTTTGTACCTAAACTTCCAACATAGAAAGTGTACTTTGTATTAACTTAAACACCTTTCCCATTATACTGAAATTTCAGCCTCACGGCACACATTATGACTGTAAATTCCTATTGTCATCTCAAGGAGATTTTCCTTGCCATTGTCACTCAGAGACAACCTGATCATTATAATTCATACATAGAGTACAGACCAAAAGTTTGGACACACCTTCTCATTCAAAGAGTTTTCTTTATTGTGTTCTTTATTGTGTTCTTTAGCCCAAACAAGTCTCTTCTGCTTGTTGCCTCTCCTTAGCAGTGGTTTTCTAGTAGGTATTCTACAATGAATACATATATTTGGATTAACTTATTAAACTGACAAGGGCTGAGAAATCTGGAATGTCTGGGAAGACCAGTATAATGGGTCATTTTGGTGAACCAACTTGTACAACTTTAGGGATTCATAAAGCATTCTGCATTCATTGTGGTATACCTGTTCATGGATCCATCCGAGCTACATCAAATTTTAAATGTCATCTACAGGTGAGTACTGTTTGTGGAACAGGTACTTTAAAAACACTTACATACAGTACAGACCAAAAGTTTGGACACACCTTCTCATTCAAAGAGGTTGAATTTGTATTATGGCAAGAAAAAAGCAGCTAAGTAAAGAAAAACAAGTGGCCATCATTACTTTAACCCTCATATTATGTTTTTTTGTTGACCAAAGTACTGTTTATCCTTCTTTTATCTTCATGGTATTTTGTGACTTTTCCTCATCTGGGGTCATAAAATGGTGTGTAAAATATGGACACTCTGATGTGTCCTGGAATGTCTGGGAAGAGTTTGTATACAAAGATGATACTGCGGGTCATTTTGGCCCCGGACACTTTGATGTGGGTAAAAAGCTGGTCAGATCCAAAATAAAAATGCCTCTTTGATGTACTTTGTTTTGAATAGCTTCTGAATAAACATTTAGACCCACAGACACAGGTATAGGACAAGCTTTCTTCCCTTTGTCTTTGTCACTGATCTCATGTCATTTCTTTGAGAAGCACACCAAAAATGAGCTCCAGAAGGTTTACAGCTGAACAAGTTTTATCAGAGATTTTTAACTGGGATAGTGATGAAGAAACAGAGGATTGTTCAGAGCCTGAGGACAATGTTATTGATGATCCTGACTGCCAATTTTCCTACGATGAGGAGGATTCAGAGGAGTCTGCTGCCGTCTCTACATCAGATAAACCAAGGACTGCAGCAATCATTATCCAGAGAAGGCACATAGACATCTAAAGATGGTAATATGAAATGGTCAACATCATCACACCTAAGCCGAGGCAGACTGTCATCTTCCAATGTCATCCTACAAGATTTGCCATCACACGAGTTGATGATATTCAATCCGCATTTCAGCTCTTCATACCCCCACCAATAGAGAGGATTATACTTGACATGAGTAACTTGGAGGGGAGGCTTGTATTTCAAGAGAAATGGAAGCCACTGGATCCGACTGACTTACATGCTTATTTTGGAATTCTGGTGAACTGCAACTGCAAGTCTGTGGAATGAAGAGAATAGAAGGCCAATCTTTCGTGCAACAATATCTCTGGAAACGTTTCACATGATTTCTCGTGTGATCCGATTTGACAACTGTGACACCAGAGCTGGTCTACATGAAAGAGACAACTGGCTGCAATCAGGGATGTATGCAATGTATGGGATGATGGTTGAAATCCTTCCTTTGATGTACAACCCTGGCCTCTGTGTTACTGTAGATGAACGCCTTGTTCCATTCAGGGGCCGCTGTCCCTTCCGACAGTATATGCCCAGCAAGCCATCCAAATATGGAATAAAATTATGGGCAGCTTGTGATGCAAAATCTAGCTATGCATGGAATATGCAAGTATACACTGGAAAGCTACCTGGAGGAGCATCTGAGAAGAATCAGGAGATCCGTGTGGTGCTGGAAATGAGTAAAGGGCTGCAAGGTCACAACATCACGTGTGATAACTTCTTTACATCCTACCGCCCTTGCAAAACTTCAGAAGAGAAAGTTGACTATGTTGAGAGCAAAAAGAAGAAATAAGAAATAAGCCAGAAATTCCCAAATGAACTTCAAGAGACTGAACACCAGAAAAGCAGCAGGACCAGACAGCATCTCAGGTCGAGTCCTCAGAGTCTGTGCAGACAAGCTGTGTTCACAGAGATATTCAACCTCTCCTTATCACAGTTGGTGATCCCCACATGCTTCAAAGAGTCCATCATTGTTCCCATTCCAAAGAAACCCCATCCTGCATCTCTCAATGACTATCGACCTGTAGCCCTCATCTCAGTGGTGATGAGGTGCTTTGAGCGGCTGGTCAGAGACTTCATCATTTCCTCACTACCTCACACACTCGATCCACTTCAATTTGCTTACCATTCAAACCGCTCTACAGATGACACTATCGCTCATCTTTTCCATACATCGCTCAATCATCTGGACATTAGAAGGGGGAATTATGTTAAAATGCTTTTCATCGACTACAGTTTAGCATTAAATACCGTAATTCCATCCAACCCTCACCATCAAGCTGGAGCACCTGGGACTCAGCTCATCTCTGTGTCAGTGGATCTCCAACTTCATAACTGGCAGACCACAGGCTATAAGGATGGGTGGACATGTCTCAGCCTTCCTCACTCTCAACACTGGACCACCCCAGGGTTGTGTTCTGAGCCCTTTACTGTACTCATTCTGCATCACCGCGTAGCCACTACAAACTCCACCACTATGATCAAGTTTGCTGACAACATCATCGTAGTGGGCCTGATCTCTGACAACGATGAGATGGCCTACCTGGAGGAGATTGGAAATCTGGAGAACTGGTGCCAGAGAAACAATCTCCTTCTAAACATCAGCAAGACAAAGGGGTTGATAGTGGACTTTAGTACAAAGCAGGAGAGGAACTACCAGACCCCTGTCATCAACAATAGCCCAGTGGAGACAGTAGACAGCTTCAGATACCTCGGTGTCCACATAACAAAGGCCCTGTCATGGTCCTGTCACATCAACACCATGGTGAAGAAGGCCCGACAGCGTCTCTACCACCTCAGATGCTTGAGAGACTTCAGACTGCTCTTCAGGGTGCTCAGGAACTTCTACTCCTGCACCATAGAGAGCATCTTGACGGGAAACATCAAGACATGGTTCGGAAACAGGACAGACGAGCTCTACAAAGGGTTGTGCGATCAGCTGAGTACATCATCCACACTGAGCTTCCTGACGTGCACTCAATCTACAGCAAGCAGTGTTGGACCAAGGCCAGGAAGATCGTGAAGGACCTCAGCCACCCCAGCAATGGACTGTTCTCTCTGCTGAGGTCAGGAAAGCGATTCTGCTCCCTGAAGGCCAACACAGAGATACTGAGGAGGAGCTTCTTCCTGCAGGCAATACGGTCTCTCAAGCAGAATACCACACAGGACTAAACCATTTTTTGCATTTTTGCACATTGCACAATGATGGACACTTCATGGGCACTTTTTGGACATTGCTCATCTGTACACACATACACATTTGCACATTTGCACATACCCCGGACATTCATTGACATTGTATATTTGCCTATTCAAGCACACCTGCACTCACCGTGAACTTCCATTTCACTTTTGCACATCGCAGACTATGGACATTTATGGACATTGTACATCTACGCACTGATAGACATTTGCACACTCCCAGGACATTTCCACTTTCATTTATGTCTACAAATTCATGCACATTTGCACACTCCCAGGACATTTCCACTTAAACTCTATTTCATCCAGTTTTGTAGAACAAAGTTTATATATATATATAGATAGATAGGTAGATTTTTTTTTTCCATTTTCTATTGTTATGTTTTCTATAGCTAAAGTATTTCTATACTTATTCTTATTTTATTCCATAATTTATTTCTTGTTGTAAATTGTTTTTATTTTAATATAAGCATTTCACTGCGTACCGTACTGTGTATGACTGTGTATGTGACAACTAAATTTTAATTTTGATTTGATTATGTGCATTACATAAGTTTCAGCCAGCATATTCACAAGGTTTTTTGCTGTTGTCCTTTGGTTGATGTACACATTTCGCACCAAAGGATGGTCCTCTGAGACTCAGAATTCGCCTCCTTCCTGAATGGTATGATAGTTGTACATTCCCATGTTTTTTATAATTATTGCGGATTATTGTCTGAATGGATGAACGTGGGACCTTCAGGCATTCAGGAACCTAAGGATGAGCCACACTTGTGGAGGTCCACAATTCTTTTCATGATTTCTCTTGATTTTTCCCATAATGTCAAAAAAAGAGGCTCTGTGTTTGTTTTTATTTGTGGACTTGGTTGGGGCATGGTTATCCAATTAATGAGGGGAATGCAGTCTATTTAAGGACCCTTATTTTGATGCATGGGGACTTGTCTTGTGGTTTCTGGGTTCACCACAACCTGGCGTGTCCCTTCCCGTTCCTGGTTCCTGATTCCTGATTGTGTTCAGGTATGATTGCATTTGGTTGATGGTGTAACTATGTGAATAGCTTGGGGTTAATTTGCACTATTTATAATTTAATTATAGTGGAGTCAGTGGACGAGTCAAGTGGAATATTTGTAGCGGAGTGCGCTTTCAAGTATGCCAGTATTCACAATAAATTTCTTTTATATTTTCTTGAATAAAATTAATTTTGTAGCAAGTATATTTAGTGTATTGTTTATAGTTATGGTGCCATATTAGGGTGAGAAGGCCAGCCAGTAGATCGAGTTGGGGCCCTTGCTGTGAGTAATCATACAGCCTCATGTGGGGTGTTTAACCCAAATAAGTATTTGCTTTTCCTTTTTTTATTTTGGTCAATAGATTGTGCTCTAATGTGCTATTACTTTTGTACTAGGAGTGAGGTGGAATATTAAAATTCCTAAGTCTTATTCTTAGCTGACAACGCTATATGTGGCGCCGTTGCTGTTTTGCTTATGGGTGTTGTGGATCCTTTGCTTGAGACTTGGCTGCCATGTGGGCTGTTGGGCTGGTAGCTACTGTACAGTCTGTGTGCTGATTGAGGGTTTACTAGTTTCAGTTTTGACTTGCTTTCCCGTTTAGTTTTTGTTTGGTTTAGATTGAATTGTCCTCATTGGTAGATTGTTCCCTTTTGATGTTTGTGTATTATGTTGTGATGTTAAAAGTGTTTATTTTATGCTTATGCACTGGTATCGGTTGTATATAGGGCTGTGAAAATACTTGAGTGTCTTAGTCCATATACTAGTCTGTGAAACTGTGTAGTTTATTTATTTTTTTATTTCTTTGTCTGATTATGGTTTAGTGTGGATTGTGTAGCCTTCATTTGTTATCGTGTGTGTGTGTGTGTGTGTGTGTGTGTGTGTGTGTGTGTGTGTGTGTGTGTGTCTTTACTTTCCATTAGGAGCCAGGCATGGTGTAAAACATGGGAGGCTAGCTGCATTCGTTTGGGTGTGTGCTTCACCGAGTGCAGATGTGCCAACACAATTTCCTTGTAGTAGGTGCATGGCATTTGATTTTATGTGGGTTTTGGTTGATTCCCTGAGCTGCAGCCGGCCTGCTCTGTTCCTGCTAGCCTCTGGCCACCAGCCTCAGAAATCGCAGGTTAACAGCAGCTCAGATCAGAGACCAGGTCAATGCCACACAGTTCTATCTCTAGAACAACTGTTAAGAGGAGACTGTGTGAATCAGGCCTTCATGGTAGAATATCTGCTAGGAAACCACTGCTAAGGACAGGCAACAAGCAGAAAAGACTTGTTTGGGCTAAAGAACACAATAAAGAGAATTCTTTTGAATGAGAAGGTGTGTCCAAACTTTTGTTCTGTACTGTATACTTTTAACTTTGAAAATGAAAGTGGTAAATTCTCCATTGATCAATTGATATTTAACAAATGAAAAAAATGTTCATATTTATTGATCTAAAACAGAAAACGTTTAATCTGATTTAATGTTTAACAGCAAAGAAAAAGTTTGTGTTTTCTAAAGTGTATGTAAATATCTAGTTTCAACTGTATATGCCAAGCCGGAGAAACAAAATCGAACTAAAGGTAAATTATAGTGTAGTTGCAGTCACAATCGCACTAATAAGATCATGGGTTATAATTGATTTTGTTTTTTTTTTTATAAGAAAATAGAAAACCTTACTACCTTTTGAGAGAAATTGGTGTTTTAATGGAGCACTGTGCACTTTGATTGAAAATGAACTACAGTGGAACCTTAGCTTGCAAGTAACATGGTTTATGAGTGTTTCGCAAACCGAGGAAGTTTTTTTTTTTTTTTTTTTAACTCTCTTCCTCTTGAATTGGATATTAATGTGCCAACTCATTCTCTCTTCTTTCCTTGAGCTAACATTTCCTCTTTCATCTTTAGACAGGCATCTATACAACTTCCACTCTTTCTTTTCCAGAATTTTACCAGGGCATGTTAAAATGGTTTCTGTTCTTTGAACAGATGTACATGACGCCCAGCGTTTAGCCAAACGTATAGAAACTTTTGCTATTAATAAATATATATTTGACACAATATGTTTGCATGTTTGAATTTGGCTCTCCTGCTATTTGGTAAGCTTATCAAAGCACAGCGGACATAGACTATGCAACATGCTGTAAAGCACAAGTGACAAATAATTTAACATTCTTCTTGTTATTGTTCATCTATCCTCAAATTTTAAAACTTTACAGGAAAACAGAAAAGTTGTTGATTGCAGTTTTGTTCAAGCAAATATAGCTTACTGAAGTTCAGCCCATCTCATTTCAAAATAAACAACCCATAGAACTTGGTGAAACTGGGTGTAGGTTTCATTGTGAGACTTTAGTATACAAGGGTTAAATTAGCTTGGCTTGCCTTGAGCCCTGAAAACACTAAAATCACAGAAACTGTATTAAGAATAAAGAATGTATAGTGAAAGTGAGAGCATTTTCGCATGCACAATGCAATGCAAGCTCACCAGATTTAGGCTAAATATCTTGTTACTAAGACAAATCATGGATAAAAAGGCTTTGGTTTTGCAATAGAGCTTAAAGATTATGAAAAATGAAAAAAATGCCATGTGGTCTGATGAGTCCAGATTCACCCTATTCCAGACTAATCATCAGCATAAAAGGGAATCGCATGACCCACTATATGTAGTGGCTGCTGTCCAAGCCTCTGGTGGCACTAGAGATTTGCCATCTGTTATGATCTGCAGTTTCTTCAGTTGGTCAAGTCTAGGCTCAGTGATATTATGTGGCAATAAAATGAAGTCAGCTTATGATGTGAATGGACAGCTTGGTCCTTCAGTACAATCAATGCATTTTTCTTGCCTAATAGCATGGCGATAGGCCAGGGCTCAAATTGTGAAAGAGTGGTTTTGGCAGCATGACGAATAATTTTCTAATAAACACATTGTGCTGTAATCAAAGCTGAAGGCAATTGAATAAAATCTTGGACTGACTCATTTTGGCTGTTCAATCTAAAAGTATTTTAAAATATAAGAGCATTATTCCATTACATAACTTTCCTAAAGAAAATATTTAATTCTCAATGATTACATTTTATTATGAAAAATTATTTACTCTTTAGTTAATGTAACTAGTGTTCATGAATTCAAGTCATTGACAGCGTTAGAGATTATAACATACTGTATGAGTTTCAAATAGACAAAACGACCTTATGCATAAAAATGCAAATGCATTTAATTACACATCTGGGCTATTTATCAAGTTAACAAAGATAAGTAAAGCTTTTATGTGTGTCTGTGTGTTTTTGATATGCATTTTATGCAGAGGAATATATATGATATATTAACTGTATAGAATCCAGCTTTTGTGCATGTGGGATAATTAGTTCACCAGTGATCTGAATCCTCTGTCACAAATGACAAAATACATGTCTACACTTTTAACTGTTAATGGGATAGACAACATGTGATAAAAACATACTAACCTGCTACAGATGGTGTAACAGCATCTGTGAGGATTTTGAAGAAGGTGCACCACGCCCCACAGGTATTATATTGCATAGTCATGAGCATAATTTCTTTTTAATCTTCATAACCGTAAGTATCTTAATTATTTTGGTGCTTCCCCCAGGTAACGTGACTAAATCTGAGATCATACAGTAGTACTCTGCTTCTTCTTCATTAGAGACTGTAGCACAGTAATTACAGTATGTGAACTCGGGAGTTATAACAGTTATAATGACCTTTCTTACTGTTTGTTTGCAGCACATTGTGTTTACAACAAAGTTCATAAATTATCTGAAGTGTACAGTCACTGCATTTTTGTTAGCTTGTTTTCCATATAATGTTCTTCAAATGTTAAACCACAAACTTGGTTCTAATGAAAAGTAGTGTTATTTTCTTAAGATTGTTTGCCCAACCTTAATAAACCTGCAACTGCAAATGCACCTGCTTGATTCTTAAATTAAAAAAGTTAACAGCCATTTTGAGCTGACCCAGGCTTGCTTACCATTTCATCATTTCCTTTTTAACCCACAAAAGTGTGATATGGATCTTTAGTGGCTTTTTGTTAACAGCGCATCAGGCATTATGTTTTGTGACGGTCACAGTGGGAACAAAGTTGGAAAGGTTTATTCACACATAATTAGAACTTAGCATGCTAGTAGCTTTTCTTTTTTTCTTTGGTCTGCAAAGTATCCATATTTTTGTTAAAATGGCAAACAAGTGCTTAGCAAGGATGGGGCATGTCTAACCAACATACTGTATAATCTTCTAGACAGGCACAGTCTGCTCTGTACATGTTGCTTGGCATATTCATGTTGTTAATAATAATCATAATAATAAGTGAATATTTTCTACAATATATCCTTTATCTTATATTAACAACTTTTAACAAGTATATACATACAGATCATGTACATGTACATCGTAGATCATGTGCTTCAAGTTTTATTTTATTTTTGCATGCGTACATATAAATTCTGTTTTCACTGCCATAAAGTGTGAATAATACCTCGTTCCACTACAACAGTTTACCTAAACCATTTAATTTGGCAAATGTGCTAAAGATGAAGCACTATGATAATATAGAATTTATAAATGTATATATAACAGCTTGAATTGAATATATATTAACGGAAATCAAAAGGATAAAAAAATCACCTGTTGGTATGCAGTAAATGAGTCCCATCAGGACTATAAATAAATAAATAAATAAATAAATGTGAATAAATCCCAATATGAAGTGGATTTCATATTACCATACCAAAGTTGACTATTTTTCAATAACAGTATATCCTGAAATTTCTCTTGTACTACACCAAAATGCCAACAATTACAATGTTTTAATGTACAATTTATTAATAAACATGCCATATTTGTTACCATGTATAGTTGTGGTGACAACCACTGGGCACAAACCTCAATTAGGTTTTCTCACAAATGTCATAAGAACTAAAAGCAGTTGTTCCCCTTCATCAGCATTGGTTCTCACACTTAAAATACACTTAAAATATGGAGAGGAAAATGTCATATGTCACTGAGAAACCACAAAGAAAAATCTGTTCCTCTTCTCTTATCTCAAATCTTTATTATGTTAAATATCTCATTTAACATAAATGTTAAATAATCATACTTAGAGACAACTTCGGCACCTCAACCATTATGGAAGTCTGATAAATAACACACTTTTGTCCTCCATACAAGTCATTTTATAAAGACAGGATAAAGTGTGACAGCACTGATATAATCCTTAGTGTCTTCCACCTGTTGTCTGAGCTGCTGTTATAGAAAATCTATTAATTCTTTCTGACCAATCAGCACTGAGAATTTAACAGTGTGGTTGTACTGTATAATATGAATTGTTAGTTGCTACCATCTGCTCTGATCTGATGATAAACACAGTGCCATCTCTCTAGGAATAGATATGCCCACCTGATTTCCTGTCTGCTTGGTACACACTCAGACCTGCACAGTTTTATAGTTTATCTACAAGAACAACTGTCTTCACTTTATAGATATTAGACCACAGAAAGTATCACAAAACAAACACTGAATGAACTATAAAATGTAAATTGAAATCAAATATTGACTACCAATGTCATGACTCACGCCCTGCCTGTCCGTTTCCCCCACGCTGTCACTCTTCCCCATGTGCTCGTCCTTTCCCACGCCCCCTTTCCGCCCCGTCTGCACACCGGTTTTCCATTTACCTACTGATTACTCCAGCCTTTAAGCACGCGCTGTGCGCTGCTTAACTGTTGCATTATTGTGAGTTTTCTACCTCGATTTTCTCGCGGTTTCTTTATGATCACGGTGCATTCACAAAGTTCGCTTTGTTTCGGATTTGTTCACCTCGCTCTTTGATTTCACGGTTACCGATCTAACGCTTCCGGTTCTGACGCCATGCTGACTCATTCCCCGGTGTTTGCCCCTCGCTTCCGCATTCCGACCACACTTCCGTCTAACGCCGCCACCCGCATCTCCGCTTGGATTCACCTCGTTCTGCTCTGTTTCGTGACTGCAGTTACAATCATGAACTCAGCTTTATTACAGTATGTTCTGGACACACATGATACACCAGCATGCAGCTGTACATTTAATAAAGTCATTAATGTTTTTCTTAAACAATATTGTACAGAAATTAAACATCACAATGACGGAATGCACTGCGAATTAAATACCACACCACCTGATGGCAGGACTCTCACCCTGTTAAATAAAAACTTAATTCACAGCAATCACTGTAATGCAAACACAGAAAACATTTACTCACATAGTGGACGCAGCGCCATCCTGTCCTATTCATAACTCATTGAATAAGGAGGGTCAGTGTTAAAGCCTCAACACTTCCTGTCTTTATAAAGACCAGTCACACTTCAGAGTGCATGCAAGAGAGAGAGAATTTTTTTGTGTGTGATAATGACCAGCATGTTAGGAGTTAGGGAACAATGTGTTCATTGTGTCGTATGCAAAAAGTTCAATTAAATTATATTTTATTCATATAGCAACAGTAATTCAAATACCATCTTGTTACAACCAACAAGCCAAAGAGCATCTCTGAATGCACAAGATCTAGAGCCTTCAAGCAGATAGGTTTGTCTACAGGGACTCTCTTGTCAGCAAAGAACAGGAAATTGAGGTGCTCAGCAAAATTGGACAATAGAAGATTTCAAGCTTCGTTGTCTGATAAGCCTCGATTTCTGCTGCAAAATTTGAATGGTATGATCTGATTTTGGCTTAAACAACATGAAAGCATGGATCCATCCTGCCTTGTATCCATGGTTCAGGCTGGTGGTGGTGTTGTGATCGTGTGAATCATATTTTCTTGACACACTTTGTGACCAACTGACTACCAGTTGAGTATTGTTTAAATGCCACAGCCTACCTGATATTATTGCTGACCATCTCCATCCCTCTATGACCACAGGAGAATGTGGGATGTCACAAAGCTAAAATCATATCAAACTGGTTTCTTGGACAATACAATTAATTTATTTCACTTTATTCAAATGGTCTCCACAGTCACTTGATCTAAAGGCAATAGAGCACCTTTGGGATATGGTGGAAAACCTTGGTCGTGCATGGATGTGCAGCCAACAAATCTGCATTGTGTGATGCTATCATGTCAATATGGATCAAAACGTATAAGGACTGTTTCCAGCACCATGTGGAACCTATACCATGATAAATTAAAACAGTTCTGAAGGTAAAGGGTGTCCAACCCAATACTAGAAATATAAACCTCATGAAGTGACTGGTAAGTATGTGTATTCGTAGTTTGTCATAACAAAGCCAGAGTCTGCCTTGTACTCCATTACCCACAACACTTCACAGCCTACAAGAATGGCCACCATCAACTACAATTCCCAACAATGCACTACTCGGTCACATTCACATCCCTTCCTATTCAGTCTCAATCTGTTTAACAGACTCTGAACTCATGCTTGTTGCAAAGTATTTTATCTATCTATCTATCTATCTATCTATCTATCTATCTATCTATCTATCTATCTATCTATACGTTTGTTCACAAAGATATTCAACCTCTCGGTGATCCCTACATGCTTCAAAGAGTCCATCATTGTTCCTGTTCCGAAGAAACCCCATCCTGCCTCCCTCAATGACTATCGACCTGTAGCCCTCACATCAGTGGTGATGAAGTGCTTCGAACAGCTGGTCAGGGACTTCATTTCTTCACTACCAGACACACTAGATCCACTACAGTTTGCCTACTGCTCCACAGATGACGCTATCTCTCATCTACTCCATACTGCTTTCACTCATCTGGACACTAGAAGGGGGAATTATGTTAAAATGCTCTTCATCGACTACAGCTCAGCATTTATTTCCATAATTCCCTCTGCACTCACCACCAAGCTGGACCACCTGGGACTCAGCTCATCTGTGTCAGTGGATCTCCAATTTCCTAACTGGGAGACCACGTCTCAGCCTCCATCATTCTCAGCACTGGAGCCTCCCAGGGTTGTGTTCTGAGCACTCTACTGTACTCACTGTACACGCACGACTGCGTAGCCTCTACCAACTCCACCACGATCAAGTTTGCTGACGACACCGTCGTGGTGGGCCTGATCACTGACAACGATGAGACGGCCTACCTGGAGGAGAGTGGAAATCTGGACAACTGGTGCCAGAGGAACAAGCTCCTTCTAAACGTCAGCAAGACAAAGGAGTTGATAGTGGACTTCAGTGCAAAGCAGAAGAGGAACTACCAGACCTCTGTCATCAACAAGAGCCCAGTGTAGAGAGTTGCCAGCTTCCGTTACCTCAGTGTACAGTACACATCACGCGGGACCTGTCATGGTCCTGTCACATCAACAACGTGGTGAAGAAGGCCCGGCATCTCTACCACCTCAGACGCCTGAGAGACTTTAGACTGCCCTCTTTTTTTTTGCTTAGGAACTTCTACTCTTGCACCATAGAGAGCATCCTGACGGGAAACATAACAACCTGGTTCGGGAACAGCACCGTGCAGGACAGACAAACTCTTTAGAGGGTGGTGCGATCAACTGAGCGCATCATCCACACCGAGCTCCCTGACCTGCACTCGATCTACAGCAAGTGGTGCTGGGCCAAGGCCAGGAAGATCATGAAGGACCTCAGTCACCCCAGCAATGGACTGTTCTCTCTGTTGAGGTCAGGAAAGCGATTCCGCTCCCTGAAGGCCAACACAGAGAGACTGAGGAGGAGCTTCTTCCCGCAGGCGATACGGTCTCTTAATCAGTACACCACACAGTACTGATCCATTTTGCACATCTACACGTTTCTGCACTCACTCTGGACTTTCTGGACATTCGCCACACTAGTGGTTACTGCACACTTATGGACATTATGCACATAAGAACACTTTAAATATGAACACAAGCCACTTTAATACGACACTTATTTGCACACCCCTGGACATTCCGTTCTTTTATGTTCATTTCACTCCCACAATTCTGTATTTTCTATTCTACAGCTAGGTTTTTCTTATTTCTCTTATATTTTTCTTATATCTTCCTATAATGTGTATTTTGTATTATACAGATATTTTATATTTTATTCTTTCTTAGTTAAATTTTCTTTTTTTATATTATTCCTATTAATAGGCTTGCTTTAAGGTCAGGGCAGTTGCCTAAGCATTTCACTACATACCGTACTCTGTATGACTGTGTATGTGACAATTTGAATTATATATATTCTTTTTTTTTTTTTTTTTGCATTTTGGATTTATCTGTGGTATGCTCCCCAGTGTCAGATAAAGACAACTTGATGTCATATTTTTTCCGCATATTTTTCAGCGCAATAATGTCAATATCAAAAATGATGATGAGGATGCACTTTGTCAAGCTGCAGATCCAAATTTGGAAGCAACATGGTGCATGATCAAATCATATGTGAGGATTGACTAGACTGTTCCGTAGGACACACCGACAATGGCAGCAATTTTGTGGATTGTTCTCTAAATAGTTGACATTTTTGTGGGTTGAGCTCTGTGAAGGTCTTCCTGATCTCTCCTCATCTTCCAGTGATGTTCTTCTGCACTTGAAGCTTGCGGAAAAAAGGAAAGTGATAGATAAAAGAAAGAAAATGTATATCCTATACAGTTTTTTTTTCATGTGCTCATATACTGCATACGAATAATAGTGCCACTAGGGGGCAGTAAGGGGCTTTTTTTTTTTTTTCCTTCTGACCATTCCTTAAGGTGCCACACCCAGAGGTACATCAGCAGTGAAAACAAATTTAAGATACAGACCCAACTGAGACATGGAAAAATGAGACACATTAAACAACTGAGACACGTCTTTGTTTCAACATGAATAACAAAAGCCTGTGTCAAGTACAGGAAGCAGCCATTGAGGTTAAATAAGGATAAATGAGGATAATAGACGTTAACACCACTGTTGCATTTAAATTATATGTATCACTCTATGTCTCAGATGTTCTACAATCACTGTTTTTATATATTCATATTCAGCACTCAGAAAACATTATCAGAAAACATCTGATAATGTTATGTCATCTTAAACAACACTTTGTCTCCTTACTAATCGCTTCTAAGTCATTTTGAATTGCATCTGAACTATCAGTGTTCTTTTTACAGCTACAAAGCTAACTAGCTCCTAATACAAACCTAAATCCAAACGGTTGTTATTATTATTACCCAGACCAAGAGTACTACTTGGTGTGTGTGTTTGACAATGAATTGTACACCCTACACAGTGCACTAGCTTTCCATTTAACACTTTATGGGATACAGCCCCGGAACTCAAAAGTTAACCAAGCTAGATCATAATTAATCATAAATCTCCATCATGGGCTACATAGTACTGGTAGGGATTAAAAACTATTTTAACCTGTTAATTACACTAACAGCAGGTCGCTAACTGACAGTGTGATGGCAGAACACCACTAGTTAATTCTGCCTGTTGCAGTCTTTATTGGTTTTATTAGAGCAAAAATCACAAATAAAAGTTAAAGAATTAAAAAGAAAAATAACGCCCTGTGATAGATTGGCACCCTGTCCAGGATGTACCACACCCTGTGCATGAATTCTCACGGAATAGGCTCCAGGCTTCCTTTACAGGACAAGCAGTACAGTAAATGAAGGAATTTAAATAAAACACAAAGCTCAAAAAGTAAAAATAAATGCATACAAGTAACAGAAATACAAATATATATTTGAAATAAAAATAATGCATTGGTTAAAGCTTTTGGCCAAAATCACAAAACAGCATCATAGCTACTAATCACTAAAACCACACAATGTGTTCTCTATTGCACTGGTTAAAATTAGTTAAGATTTAAAATCTAGATTATTAAAAGAAAAAAAAATAAATCGTGTAAAAACATGAGACTCAAAGATGTTTCAGCTTATATCACTCTGTCTGATCTGTTATCCTTCTCAGGCTCAGCTGTAAAAAAAAAAAAAAAAAACATTTAAACATTTTAGCCTATTATTAAATGTTGTGGTTTGATTTTATGGAAAATAAACATTGAGAGTTCTTACTTTGAGCTCTGTAATATTTCACTGCCAGAATGATGGTCACCAGCACATATGGAGAGGCCACTATAACACTCCAGATGACCTTCAGTATTGACACTTTTTGTGAGAAAACTGGAGGGAAAGATAATATGGATAATAATCTATTATTACAATAAAAAATGTAAACGCTTAAGTTTCAAACATTTAAAAATCTACGTTTTACACAGTATCATTTAAAAATAAGTGTGAGGGGTGTCTGCGGGCCGGGGCAAAAGGGTCCAAGTTGAAGAAGATTGATGGATGAGGTGCACATGTTTTTGAGGTAGAGTGTGTTCGCCACTTGTGTTATTAAAACATCTAGGAACGTGAATTCCAGAGCCAAACATTAAACTGTGCAGCAGAGGCCACAGATTTCAGACTGAACTGCATTAGATCCAAACTGCTTAGACAGTAGTGGTCCAGGAAGAGGAAGTGAGAACTCGGCTAGAGAGCATGAATAATCTGGCAATGAGGTGCATGCCGAGCTTCCTTAAATTGTTAGAAATCATCAGTGAATGAGTATCAAGTGTGCGGGAAGGGCGGGAACGGAAATGTCAATCAGTAAATAGAAGCAGCAGCATGAGAGGGAGCCATGGGAATGCTAACTTAATTTTGATCTGCTCCTATTATTAGTACCAATAATAAAAGTTGCAGTAGAAAAAAAAAAAGTTATTAATTAATTTATTAAGGCTTGGCAATGTTAATATTTGGGATATGCAGTAAGATTAAATTACTTGTCACTTGTACTTTACAAGACAGCGAATTGATTTTTTCCCATATCCCAGGTATGATGGGGTCAGAGCACATGGTCAGACAAGATACAGTACCCCTGGAGCAGAAAGGGTTAGCAGTCTTCACATTTTAAATGCTTTACGAACGGAGAACTCCTACAGCAACTGTATTATTAAAATTAGTTTTATAATAAATTAATTATTTCTCACCTCTGACTGAAACCCAGCTTTTGGGTGACTCTCCTCTCTCTGGGTGTGTACAGTGGTAGAAACCTTCATCTGACTTTGAGACACTACTGATGGTCATCTCTCCTGTAGTCTGATTCTGGAGAACTGAATCATCTTTATAGAAATCAAAACCAGAGTCTGAGATCTTCATGTTACGATATAAACAGCGTAAAGTCAGAGGATTTCCCTCAGTTACAGGATGGGGAGGACTCTTCAGGATCACATCACCATCTGTAGGAGGGAGAAAGACAACACTAAAAAAATTACATACGTTTTATCTGGGAGGGTGTACAGTATGTGCAGGAGTTTACCTGTACTCATTTCTTTAAAATATGTATGTTATATACAAATTACCAAAAGACTAAAGATTTCTTTTTTAAATATTAGGGATTTCTGAAAGAAAAAAAAAAAACCTTTGGCCAAATTGGCCAAAGTATGTGTGGCGTACATCCTGGATGCCAATCCATTACAGAAGACAGACACACACACACACAAACACCTTGTCAATTTGGGAACACCAATTAGACAAGCCTGCCTATCTTTGAATTGTGGAAAGTAAACTACCAAGACCTGCAAACTCTAACAAACACAGACTCTAACAACTCATGCAAATAAAAAAATCCATTATCTAGTAATTAATCTAGTTTTACTTTGAATTATATTACAAAACAATGCACACACTATAAACTATACAGATCTTTATTCAGAGATTGTAATTATGCTGGATTCACTTGAGGTCTGATGCAAGGGAAGTGACTTTGACAAAGGAGCACCTCTTTTACATAGATTTATTTTACCCAACTATAACACTATAGAATAACATAATATTAAACATATTATTTCTTTATGCTTTTGCTGAAATTTGCCACAAGAGGGTTTATAACTAGTGAGCACTATTGTCCTGAAGTGTTGTTCATACTCTATGTACACTCAGTATTGCGGCTCTGAGAGGAAATGCCAGACAGAAAGATATTCAGAACAATGTGATGTTATGGCTGCATTTTTGCAGATAAGAAGGAAAGTGTGTATGTAATTTAGACACAAGGGGTCACTGGTGAAATGGGAAAGTCAGCTGGTTCCTACCAGTAAGGTTTTGCAGAAGTTATGTTGTTGTTAGCCTGTTAGCCTAGCCAATGTCTATCTGTTAAATGTCTATCTGTTAAATTGAATCCTGTTATTGCCTTTTTAAACAACTGGTGCTAATGTTTGAATATGCGAATAACTGACATTTTATTTTGTTCCTCTTTGTGGTATTTCATTCCTCTGCTAACTGATAAGAACAGTATTGCTAATATACACACTCAGCAGTGCAGAGAAGAAATGTCAGAAACATGTTCACAACAGTTTATATTATTTCTGCATTTTTTGCAGTTCGTTAGTAAAGAGAAAAAAAAAAAACACCTGCAAGTTACACTCAGTTTTATTCAAGAACACTTAGCCCAAGTGTGACTCGGTTCTGACTGTCCCTGACTCAGTTTCAAATCCTGTGCAAATTCAAGCTTCAAGTGTTGCTCATTAATGTTTATAAAAAAATGTCACATACCTCCTGTGATATTGACCCCTAAGATATTTAATTTCCTTATAATACTTGAAGACTTAAATGGACTGGTTTCTACTAAACTATTACTGATGAGAACTGATAAAAGACTCACTGTGCACTGTGATGTTGAGAGAATGACTGCGTCTTCCAGATTCAGACTGACACCAGTAAACTCCAGTGTGTGATGTAGAGAGGGAGCTGATGTGACATGTAGATCCTGTAACTGATGAACAATCTAACATTCTCTCACTGTGTGTGTATCCTCTCACTGTCCATCCAGAAGAGTCTCTCTGTTCCTCACAGCTCAGTGAGAGAGAGTCAGCAGTAAGGTGTTGAGTTCTGCTGGGACTGATGATCAGAGACACTGGAGGAGATTCATCTAAAACGTGCACACAATTATTATGAACAAAACATAATGATGTACTTGATTAATGATAAATAATGATAGTTAATCCTTTAACATTAAGTTTGAAACTACTACTTCTACTACTTTTTTTTTGCGTTAGCAGTTAATTTATCTCCTACAGAGAATCCTACAGGCACAGTTTCTATCTTGCTGTGGTCACAAATATATCACAATACTGCATTTTTTTTTAAATACAGTAATGGTACAGACATAGACATTTCAAACAGCCTGCAGGTAAATGACAGGACCCAGGCCGATCTGTGACGGGTCCCTGCCCAACTCATGCATGAAACGCCATCCACCATGATGATGCAGTAAACATATTTATTCTTCATTAACGACCTCTTGACCTGTTCAAATAGGTCAGTTGAAATGCTGTATAGTCCCTCCAGGAGGAACAGTGACTGCTTCAATTAACTGCAGTGTCAAGAGCAGCCCTATAGACATCCTACGACTGCCAGTTCTTGCACTGTCAACATGTTTTCATAATTAAAATCAAACTTGTCACCTTGGATAATTCTGTGTTCTCGGGCTCTGTCACTGACATGGTTCCAAATTAATCCTCACATAAATTAAAAAGAATATAATTTTTCTTCGCTTGAGGACCAATGACAGCCAAAAATATGACATGTTTTTTTTTTTTTTTAATAAAGGAAGGAATGACTCTACTAGGCGTACAGTGTGGTAGAATTTATAACAAAGCATGAGTGAGCACCTTCTGTGACAGGTGTAAAGACTGTAAGGTGGCGATTCTCTAAGTAACTATGAGGTAACAGTATAGGTTCAGTGCATAAAATACTATGTGTAAGTCTAGATACTGCAGTCATTAACGTGACACAGGGAAGCTCATCGGCTGCTGGTCATCTCGGACACTGATGATAGGATAATACTGTTCTTTACTTAAACAAAAGGACTGATTACTGATTATCACTTAAATTTGATATTTGATTTAATTGCTATTGTGCTCAATACCAAAGAGAAACAGTAATTTATGTTATGATTGTTTAAATGTTTCCATGTATTCACAAAAAAAAAAAAAAAAAAATTGATGTGTATTACATGTTTTTTCCCCCCACTACCTCAACTCATAGCTCATCGTACATTCTGCTATTTGCACAAAAATATTTTTGACACAATGTCAATTGTTTACTGCTGTTTATCTCACTAACTCAACACATACGTCATCACTAAAAAAGGCATTTCAGTACTGAAACGTATTATTTTGTTGTGTTACGTTGTTGTGTTATCATGTAGCTCTTGTTTGCACAATTGCACATGCACTTTGTTGTCTGTTGTCTAGTGTTGTCTCTCCATGTATAAAAATTGATAGCTTTAGGTTAACTTAAAAATTTTAAATCTGGGTTGCTAATTTATGTTATGATTTTAATTTATGTCGTTTGCATGTATGTATAGCACCTTGGTCGTGGAGGAACGTTGTTTCGTTTCACTGAACTGTATATGGTTGGATTTTAAATAGCCTGTTATTGTAGTTTAGAAGACAAAGTGAAGTGGGTGATATTTAGAATCAGAACAATGTTTGAATTTCCAATTCAATATTTTGATTTGATCAAGCAGGGGGAGCCATGCAAGTGTGTGTGCATGAGTAAAGTTTGATTTAAGCCCTTCAACGACCATTTTCATTCGACGCAGTTTTTAAATATTATGTGAGTTTAAGTCAGAAAAAAGTCATATGTTGTATCGAGAAATACTAGTGATGGTAATTTCCACATCAGAGTACTTTATACAACAAACATGAATAATCAGTACCAGAACTATTGACATATGAGTATAATAATGAGTTTAAAAAATGGTTAAATGTTGTTTAGACAGACAAGTTCACTAGCTAACAACTTTATTTGTGCAAAGAATTAACTGTTATATACCCTCTATTTGTATTGGTTTATTTTGTATTATTATTTTTAAATACATTTTTATTATTACATTTAAATACATCAAACTTTAAATATAGAAATAACTGGAAAAATAGACTTTCAGAATAGAACATTAAAATAACTATCAAAAAATAGACCCTAAAAATGCTGGGTTGTTTCTGTAAACACCAGGTTTGGTTATTTTGACCCAACAACTGTTTTATTCTTTACTCTCTGGTTTCTCCAAACAGCCTGCAAAATGTTCAAAATATAACTTTTTTTGTCACAAAGAGTAGTTTTAGAGTTCTTTAGGCGAGAATGTGTGTACAGCTCAAAAGCTCCATCGGTTATTAAAAATAGTGTATGTTTAGAAAAAATTGGCCCAACGTTTTCAGAGATTTGGCAATGCCCACTCTGCGTTCCAGACTCTTTGATGGAGGCTGTTGATGTTTATTTTAAAGTTTTTTTTGTCTTTGATGTTACAAAGCAGTGTCTTCCCATCTGGGAGTTTCTCCAGCATACTGTGTTTTTCATGTCAAATTGATGGACAATATAAAAAAGTTTGATTGTTCTTGTTGTTAAATTTATTTTGAAGTAAATGAAATAATGATAGTTAAAACAGTAAAATAAATAGTTTAATTGTTTAAATAGTTAAAAAAAAAAAAAAAAAAATATATATATATATATATATATATATATATATATATATATATATATATATATATATACAGACAACAGACAACATAAAGTGCATGTGCAGATGTAAACAAGTAAACAAATACAATGTGATTGAGAGATACAGACTTATCAATCAACTGGAATTCAATTAATTCAGAATTGCTTTTCATGAAGTTTGGTGTGTTAACTAACATTTCATACACATGCAGTACTGAGCTGCCAGCGTCATAACCACCACAGCAAGCTTGCTGTACGTCTGTAGTGGATGTGAAAAAATTCAAAAAGACCCGCTAAAGTAAAATAAATCTAATGACTAACCATACTGAAACTTCCTGTTGCATCCTAAAATTCATACTTCTGGTCAGACCACAGCCATGTTCCTATTCATGCTAACGCTCGTGGAAGAGGGGATGGGGTGAGAAGTGTCTCGTTTGCATTAAAGCGACAGGCACAGAATCGTGCCATTATTTATAGGGCCGTTTAGACACTGTGAAAAAAAGGCTGCGGTGATTAGTCCTTCTGTTTTTTTTGACCAAACATCATTGTCACACACGTCATTTTGACGCCACAGAATTGTATACATTTGTGGAAAAGTTGCCACAATGCTTTATCCACATTTCACATAAATCACATCATCCCTACTTACAATAATCGATTAAATTTATACAATAACTTTACTACTTAAGGACAAGCGTCCACTATTATTATTATTATTATTATTATTATTATTATTATTATTATTATTATTATTTTTATTATTATTATTATTATTATGGATCAGTATGTATATGCATCAGGATCAGTAGTATGAATTCTTTATCATCACCCATTGTTAATGAAAGACCATTTTATCATTCCCTATGTTGTTTTAACATAAAATGAGCAATGATATTGTCACTGACTGATCTAAAAGTATTTTTTCCTCTGTATTTTTAAATAAACGATTTGATCTTTGTGTTTTATTAAATTGAGCATATGTATACAAAACAGATCATGATGGATGGGACTAAAATGTTGAATTTGTAATCAGTTGCTAGAGATTTTATCTTTGTCAGTACAAGGCTGTTGTCAAGATGCTTAGTTAAAACTAACCATGCTGTTATTAAAAAAGTGATGATGCTTAGCTGCATTCATTCACCCACAGGCTGGTCAGGACTTAACATACAATTGCTGAGAAATTCAACTTTTTCCTAAATGTAGCTGTGAAAATATTTTGTGTGATAATTTAAAAACAAGCTCTACTGAACATTTCTTACTCACCAGTAACATTTACCCAGAGTGCATCACTGTAGTGTGTGTAGTAGACTGGGTTTCCTCTTCCAGCTCTGCACCTGTACTGACCTCCATCTGAGACACTAACTGAGCTGATGAAGTAGTGAAATGTTTCAGTTTCAGTCTCAGTGCTCTGCGCATCTTTGTTCCAGTAAATCTTCCATCCGGCAGACGGCAGATTCAGTGTACAGGTCAGAGTCACTGCGTTTCCTGTCACTGCAGCTTCTTTAAGGTCTGATGTGAGATCAGGTTTTGGATTTTCTGTGGCAAATAAGAAACATAGTTCAAGAGAAATCTAATTGTTACTGCACTAATCAGTCCTACAACAAATAAATAATCACAACAATGGTAGTAAAAAAAAAAAAAAAAAAAATGTTTTGTTTTTGTAATGAGCTAGATCTTAGCTAAAATAAAGCCAGAGCAAAAAGTTTTGTGAATGACACAAATATTAATAGATCTTTTTGTCAGATGTTACTATGGTATATTGAAGTATAATTATAAGCATTTCATAAGTGTAGAAGGCTTTATTGACAATTACATTAAGTTTATGCAAAGAGTCAATATGTGTAGTGTTAACTTTTCCTTTTCAAGACCTCTGCATTCGCATGCTTTCAGTCAAATTTTGGGCCACATCCTGAATGATGGCAGGGTTGTTCTCAGCCAGGGGAGTGATTTCACTCACAATTTTGTGTAAGAACACAGCCATGAATAAATAATGGTACAAAAACATCCTTCAAGAGAAACTTTAACCAACCATCCAATAAAAGTTTGATGACAAACAATGCATTTTCTAGCATGATTGAGCTTCTCATCATAAGGCAAAAGGGATAAATAAGTGACTCAGAGAACAAAACATTAAACTCTTGGATAGGGACTATGGCCAGGAAACTCCCTAGACCTTAATCCCATTGAGAACGTAAGGTCAATCCTCTAGTGGCAGGTGGACAAACAAAAACCCACACTGAGAAAAAAAAAAAACTTCTGGATTCTCTACAGTGAAGAGTTTATATATATATATATATATATATATATATATATATATATATATATATATATATATATATATATAAGTTTCATTAAAAATTTAAGGAAATACAGCTGTCTATTCAAACTTCAGTAAAATGCCTTTTTAAACTGATTCCTTAGAAAGGTAATAGCACATTATTTTCGGAGGATGAGGGACAGGACCATGGAATTCCATCTGTAATTGTCAAAATTTGGCTGCATATACTGTAGTAACTGCAGTAACATTAGTTATTGAGCTATTATGCTAATATTCATGCTCACATTGATTTGCTACAAAAGGAAACATCATAAAGATTTGACCAACAGCAGGTCCCTACATACAGTATTGTAATTCTCCTATTCATCATTATTATGTGATATGTAGGTAAATACTTTATTCCCTTAATGAATATTATTACAATTTAAGATTTTTATTTCAGAATATCTGTGGTTAAGCTTAAAGATTTATTACAGTGAGATTATAACTAAGCTGTAAGTTCATGTAGCCAGTGTTTATGAAATGAGATTCTTGACAGAAATTGAGGTTCTAACATACTGTGTGTTTATCAGACAAATGCTCAAACCCACATTATTTGTGTACTGAAGGCATGTTTAAAACAGTGTTACACCAAATACATGTTTACTATTTAATGTGATGTTTATATGCAGTACATTGTCTACAAAAAGAAACTGATGATTGAACTGAAGTGTAAAGTCACTGTACTGCCTTGTGAATCTACTTTTCTATGTGATATTTAATAAATCATGTCTCAGATTCTGAACCACACTGCACACATTATTTAAATATTTACCGTAAAAGCACAGACTTGAAATTGTTTTGTATTTATTTATTTGTTTGTTTATTTATTTTCCGACATCCAAACCCTGACCATTAAATTAGGTTTATTATTAGGTGAAGATGAATGGTTCTTCCAAAATGTCAATATATTTTTTAACAATTTAAATATAATAGCTGAAGAAAATGTACACAAACCAGAATAGCTACAGTAACCCTGTATTCACACCAAACGCGGCGAGAGCGTCAAAGATGCCGGAAGTCATTCATTTTCAATGGGAGCCGGCGGCGAAGAGCGGCGCGGCGCGGCGAGGGCAAGGGCGGCGAGAGTGGCGAAGAGAGTTGAAATCAGCTCAACTTTAGGGTAATGAGCTATGACGCGGTTGAGCGGCAACCAATTAAAATGGAGGTCCTCCGCTTGGGAGGATTCCGCGGGATGCTGTCCTGTAACTTTTGTTCCGGCGACATTAGTTCCCAAGCAAAGTGGAGGAGAGGTTGATTATTGCGATAGCGGGTGTTTATTAATTATTAATGTTATTTTAATTAAAAACAAAGTCTAGTAAGTGATTCTAATGTTATAATAATAAGAAAAAAAATAATAATATATATAATTAGACTAGCAATTCACAATGAACAGAAGCCACACCATACGAATGGCTATAATTTGTTTATTTCTACAATACAGGTCTTTCTATGAATCAATTTCTTGTTATCTTCCACATTTTGGTCTCCATAACATCAACAAGCTTGATTGCTTTGCGGCCCCTTTAAATACAAGAAAGGCATTCGGTCTACGTCAGAGCGGCGACAGGAATGCAAAAAAAATGAAAAGAAACTACACAATCATTATAATTAAACTTTATCATTCAAGAAATGGAAAACAAAATCCAAAATTAGATATTAAGTAATAACACACACACACACACACACACACACACTCACCTGATACAGAGAGTGTAACAGGATCACTGATCTGTGAGAGCTGAGAGTCACTTCTCCTCCCTCTGCAGGTGTAGGTACCACTGGAATAATAATAATCTGTAAACTCCTGTGTTATGAGGGATGAGTAGACGGATAAACCGTCTCTATACCAGCTGTATGTCCACTCAGTGTCTCTTCGGTCCTGTATGTAACATCTTAAAGTCACACTCTCTCCCTGGACCACCTGCGTATAAGGCCTTATATTCGCCACAGGTTTAGGACTCTCTGTATACACACACACACACACACACACACACACACACACACACACACACACACACACACACACACACACACACACACACACACACACGTCAAAACCTATTAAACAAAGCAATAACAACATGTATGTAAATATTCACAGCGTATATACAGTAAATCTGCTCACATGTAAATGATTAAACTCTGTCACACTACAACTACTGATGAAGTAAATATAGATCACAATTTTAAATACAGACTCAACACTAAATAATCATCTTACTGTACTGACTATTCATATCTTGTTAGGTTTAAGAGGAAGAGTCTCCAAATTGTTACGTATTAAATAAAATGTTTTTAGCAGACACAAGTGGTTTGGATGTATTATCATATAGGATAGATGTAACATGTAGGAAGTGTTACCATATAAGCAGTCAGAAAGTGCAATGACGGGGTGTTTAATTCTTATAGAGGAAATGGGAATGTTCACATCATGTTATAAAATCTAACTCAAACACTATCCATGTTTGAATTACAGTGTGTTAGCTATCATCCACTGTGACAAAATAAGTAAATACAATCCTGAAGTATTTACACGAAAAGAAAACAACAACTTGTAGCTGTGGTTTAGATAATTATGTAAACAATATGGTATAAATATAAACAACAGTAATACAGTAGTGTATTAAAAAATACATTCTGTTATGTTAATTCACCGACCACCAGCATTGTGGTGTGTCTGTTTGCATACACTCTTTACCATTCTGCCATCTGGAAATTTATAATCAAGGACTCAGGCAATGATGGGTGCATTTAAAATGCACAGATTAAATCTGTATTTAGATATAAAGTTTATTTATTCATTTATTAATTTATTTATTCATTTTTATTTTATTAATTTGTAAATAAAGTTAAATGATTACATTTCAATGATTTCTGTTCATTTATTATTATTATTATTATTATTATTATTATATAAAAAAATTATAATAGGCGCGTCATGCTGCTTAATCTTGAAACGCACACAGGATTAAGTCTCCCCTACAAGGAGGCCCAGTAAGGACAAGGAAATCTTTCCATCATTCATCATTTTTTGAAAAAAAAAAAAAAAAAAAAAAAAAACTAGCAATCTAATTGAATTACGAGTGATTCCATGAAATCGGTGCAATTTGCGTCCCCCAAGAAATCAAACATAACATTACAGTAACCACAAATAATTGTGGAATTAAAAAAACATGACTATGTATTATTTCCTGAACTTATAATTTAATACAGTAAATCTAAATAAATATGCTGAAAATAATATAATTTTAAATAAAAACTATTTCATTAATTAAAAGGGTGATGTTTTGGCCTGTCCCTCACTATGATCTTTAGAGTTTAACAGGACTGTCTTAATGTCTAAAATACAAATAAAATGTCTACATATTATTTATAGTGCGATTTTATTGTCAAACTGTTTATTGTTATAAATATAGCTGTCAGGGAATACCACTAGAGGGCGCCAAAGCGCCCAGAGACTCCTTTTGTTTTCGTTTATAGTTTTGTTATTTCGAACTTCTTTTCCCAGAATGCATCTCGGTCAGGTGATGTGAGGGGTCACCTGAACTGAGGTTGCTCATTAGTTCCATTATAAAAGTTCCTGAGTTCAGTTAATCCTTGTTTTGCATCTGTTCATTTTGGTTTGCTGTTAAGTTAAGTGGTTGATTGTTTATGTTTAATTGAATCTCCTAGTCCTGTGTGTCTCCTAGCTTAGCATGCGCCTCCTAGCCTGTATAACTCCTAGCCCTTGTGTTAGCTCCTAGTCTTTACATAACCCCTGGGGTCCGTTCTTCATACGTCGCTAACTCAGTTAGCTGGATTTGATTGTTGTGGATTTGTCCTGATCTTGGATTGTTTCATTCTTCGAAGCGAATCTCGCGCTTGCTGTCATAGAAACATGTCCGTGAGCTTAAACCTGCTCGGGAGCAGGTTTATTTCATGTAAACAGGATTTAGGCTGTATCTTGCATGAATATATGGATGGATGTATTTAAACATAAATACAGTATATGTATACATGTGTGTGTGTGTCTGTGGTCATCATTCGTGTGTTAATCTCCGTGTGTTTCTAATGATATGTAACATTCTATCCCCCGATTGCGTCTATATAAGTGGAGGAAATTTTCTCAAATCTGTCGCAGTCATTTCTTGTCCATTTATGAGAGAGCAACCGGTTACTGAAGGTGTCAGGATTATACGCAGAGTTTTTGAAATTCCTCGTGTATTGCGTGATACACAGGATCCTTTAGCACAGCATGACAATATACTTCTTACTAGACTTGTTCTTCTACTTCGCTTTTGCACTGTAAACCGATTAAGTTTTACTGAGGTAATCAGTTACATAATTTTTAAAGTAATTTTAAGTAAACAGAACTATCAATATTTGAATTTGTTGCAAATAAAGTAAATTCAATCCAGCGCGGGAATCGAATCCAGATCTTTCGCAAGGCAGGCGAGACACCAACCACTGAGCCACCAGAGCACTTTAGATTTAAATTGCTGGAACTTTGAGGTGACACTTACTCACTTACTGTTACTGTTAACTTAAGTAATCATATACTAAAGTATCAAATTTGTTCAGCTAACTTTAAATTAATACAAATAGAATTTGAGAGTGTGTATGTATGTGTATATATATATATATATATACACACACACGCGTAACACGGGCAGCACTCACGTATATAATAACTTTATTTTAAATTATCTAGTTTGAAATTCTCCATAACCCTCTAATAAAAGCTCTTGCTCCGCTTGAGAAAAAAAATTGAGCTGCTCTTTTGCCATTTCGTCAACCAATCGCAGGGGTTGTGATCAATGTTTCTACTGTCGATGCGTATCGCCTTTTAAACAAACGCACGAACGCGCAATAATCCTAGACAACTCAATCCAGATATACTAATCATCAACAACAGGTGTGCTCGAAGAACCGAATTAGCCGCATCGTAATTAGCGCGATGATCTCATCTTAGATCTGTCAATTCATCTCGGATGTTTCAAGTGACGTACGAAGAACGGACCCCTGGTCTGTGCAGCTCTTGTTTGTCAGGTTTAGTTTGTCTTCTGCTTAAGTTCATGTTCTGTTCCCTCTGTTCCCTGTTTTGTGATTATTAAAAGACTTTCATCTGCCATCACCTCTGCCGTTATGCCAATCCTTCGACCCACGCACAGCACCCGTAACAATAGCGCTGTGAAAGTGTTTTTTTTTTTTTTTGTTGTTGCATATTTGTCACACTTAAATGAAGGAGATCATCAAATAGTTTTTAATTTTACACAAAGATAACACAAGTAAATACAAAATGCAATTTTTAAATCATGTGAAAAAGTTATTGCCCCTAATAACTAGTTGTGCCACCCAGCAATAACTGCAATAAAGTAATTGATATAACTGGCAATGAGTTTTTTCACATCGCTGTGGTGAAATTTTGGCTCATTCTTCTTTGCAGAATTGTTTTAATTTAACCACACTGGAGAGTTTTCAACCATGAACAGCCTCTGTAAGGTCATCTCAAGCAGATTCAATTCCAGACTTTGACTAGGCCGCTCCAAAACCTTAATTTTGTAGTTTCTGAGCCATTCAGAGGTGGACTTACTGGTGTGTTTCGGATCATCATAATAATCAAGATTTTTTTGGCAAAAGTATGATGAGCCTTTGTGTTATTTTTGGTCGGCAGTAACTTTTACCCTGGACCTCTCCCATAGATGCCATTTTTGCCCAGTTTCTTTCTTATTGTTGAATCATAAACACTGACCTTTTCTGAGGCTAGTGATGTCTGCATGTTTTTCTGGTTTCTTTTATGAGCTCCTGAATGAGTCGACGTTATGCTGTTGAAGTAATGTTGGTAGGCTGCCGTCTCCTGGGAGGGTTCACCACTGTACCAAGATTTGTCTATTCATGGATAACGGCTGAAAGCCTTAAATATGGTTTTGTAAGCTTTTCCTGTTTGATAGTTACTTTGTTTTTTCATTTGTTCTGGACTTTCTTTAGAGTGTGTTGCTTTTTTAGATCTTTTAGCGTGCTTCATTTTGGCAGACAGGTTCTATATAAGTGACTTCTTGATTCAGCAGGACTTGCAGTAATCAAGCCTGGGCGTGGCAGATGAAATTTAACTGGTTGTGGAATCACAGTTCATTCAAGCATAAAGGGGTGATGCCCCACTCCCCCCAACACACACACATACACAACATAACTCCTCAGATATATCAGCTCATATCTCTACACACTCTCTAATCTCTCTCATTCTCTCAGACTCTACAGACTCTTACACTCGGAGGTTCAGTATAAAAGCTCGACCCTCGTCCTCTTCACTCATTCACATTCAGACATCATTCTTTTTCAGACTCTTGACTCGAGTATTTTCTGAAGGAAGGAAATTTTATGAAGCAACATTTAGAGTCTATGAGCAGCGTGTTAAAGGAATTTTACATTCTTTTTTATCACAGATTTAACCAAAACTAATCTAGTGTTGTTCCACTTGATTCAAAAACTTGATTTCACCCGAGTCTAAAATTGGTCCAATCACATATCGACATGAGTAAAGTATGTCTGAATGAAGCCAAGAGGAATATTTACATAATAGTGATGGAGGTCTAGCAGGCACATTACTGTTTATCTTACAGACCTTTTTACCAGACTGTTTATCCTCCATAGGTGTTGCATCTTTATGAACATTGAGTGTCAGCAATTTTCTTGATGATTTAGCTAAAAGAGTTTATTTATTGTGGTATAAATGTTGCTATGTTGTGACGCTGCTCATATGTTCTGTGTTGTGTGAAAGTCTCTTACTCACCAATAACCCTTAATGGGAGATCATCACTGTACTGAGTGTAGTACACTGGATTTCCTCTTCCAGCTCTGCACCTGTACTGACCTCCATCAGAGACACTCACTGATCTGATGGGGTAGTTGGAGGAGAAGGAGGTGGAATAATATCCTGCAATCTGAGTCTCAGTGCTCTGTGTGGGTGTAATCCAGTAAAACCTCCATCCAGCAGACTGCAGCTTCAGTGTACAGGTCAGAGTCACTGAGTTTCCTGTCAGCACGTCTCCTTTAAGGTCTGAGGTGAGCGCAGGTTTAGTTTTTTCTGTAAAATATGAAACACAGGTCATGGTGTCAAGTTTTCTTTATGCAACTAATGACTTCTAGAATTAAATTTTACTGTCCCTGAAATGACGTTAAACCACTTGCTCAAACGGTTTTAGAGTTTTTAGTTAGACACCTGATTGATTTACTGAGATCAGTAGTTGAGATTTACTTTCCTTTGTCCATTATTTTAACAGACAGGTGCTTAAATTTTATCTATTATTAGCCATAAGTTAAAAATAAAATAACCATATTAAATTTCAATTAAATAACTTGTATTCAAATGATTAATATAAGAGCATGTAGATAATGTACTTATAAGAGCATGGAGAGAAAAGATTAACAGAGACATAGTGTTATGACAGTGTACTTTTATCTTAGCACCACACAAAGCAGATGAGCAAGATTTGATAATTACAATAAAAATATGAATAAACTATTTAGAAGCAATTAACTGAATTTCAAAAGTTTCAGTCTGTCATTAAAGTCCTAAAAATATGTACAGCCCCCATACATTCATCTGATCTCTCATTAAATAACTTCAGTAATCATGTTTAATCTGACAGAAAACACAACATTACTAACTGCCCACTATTTGCCACAGCATGTGTTCCCTGATTGGTCAGCTCACTATATGAAAAACATTTTCCAACAATCACAGCACACTTATTATAGAAGTTGCTTTTACGTTTTTTTATTATTCTGACCGAAATCTAGTGTATTATTTGACTTTTTTTTTTTTAAGAGTATAGTGTTTGGTTAATACTGATCACTGAATGTCTGAATGTATACTGTATGCACACACACACACACACGTTATTATTCCATAATTCCTTATGCACAAATGTACTTTTTAATCTCTCTCTCATTCTCGCAGACTCTGCAGAGCATGGTGATGTTTCTGAAGCAGTAACTTTATGAAGACCATTAAACAGCCTCTCAGCAGCTTATTAAAAGAGTTTTACAGGTTTTGTGACATTTTTCACTAAATCTAAACTTGTGTTGTTCCCCTTAATTTCCAGCTCAGCTCACACCGGCCCTGCTCAGCCGTGCTCACACTGTCTCTCTTTAACTTTAATACAATCATCTACAGGAAACACTTCTCTGTGTGTAACTGTGTAAATGTTACTGTATTGTGATGATGATCACATGTTGTTTATATGTTCAGTGTTGTACAGAATCACATGAGAGAAAGTCTCTTACTCACCAGTAACTACTAACTGGAGTTCATCACTGTAGTGTGTGTAGTAGACTGGGTCTCCTCTTCCAGCTCTGCACTGATATCCACCTCTACTAGATTCCCCAACTGATGTGATGTTGTAGGAGTTTGTATCAGTCTCAGCCTGAAAGTGTTGGCCGCCTTTAAACCAGTAAAACTTCCATCCAGCAGGCTGCAGATTCAGTGTGCAGGTCAGACTCACCGAGTTTTCTGACAGTACATTTCCTTCATGGCTCGATGTGAGTTTAGGTTTAGGTTTGTCTGTTAAAATTAAATACAGTATCGGAATGTGAAGTAGTCTTTACTACACAAATCACCTCTACAGTAAAACACTATTACTCTCTCAGTGACGACACTAAACAACTCAGCACTAATGTCATATTGTAGATGAATTTTCAGTTATTCAAATTATGTGAATGGAAATCTATAAAGATATTAAATGTAAACGTCAAGTAGAGAGTAGAGAGAATAACTGCTGTGATGATGCAAGTTTCCAATCTTTCTTTCAATTTATCTTTGTGGGTATATAAAGTTAAATTTATTTTGGAAAAGTGGAACATAAAATGCAACATTATACATTTAATCTATATTGAAAGATATTGTTTTGCCTAAACATCAATAAAACAGTGTAGTATTGCCATCAAACACACCCATGAATAAATCTACACCATGCTGGTCCCAAACAATAGAGCAGTCACACACCAATGAAAGTATACAAACACACACACACACACACACACACACACACACACACACACACACACACACACACACACACACACACACACACACTCACCTGATACAGAGAGTGTAACAGCATCACTGATCTGTGAGAGCTGAGAGTCTCTTCTCCTCCCTCTGCAGGTGTATTTACTACTGGAGTAATAAAAATCTGTCAACGTAAACTCCTGTGCTGTGCTGTATGGGTAGAATGTATAACCATCTCTATACCACTCATATGTCCACTCTGTGGTTCCTCCTCCCTCTATGTTACACCTAAAAGTCACTCTCTCTTCTCTGAACACCTCTGTATCAGGCGTTATAATCACCACAGGTTTGGGAGACTCTGTAGAAAAAAAAAAAATATATTAATACATTTCCCAAACTTTTATTTTAGCAAGAAACATTGCAAAACTGAATCTATAATTAATTTTAAACACTGAGAGTGTAGATACAGTAAATCTGCTGACATGTAAATGATTAAACTCTGTCACATACAATCACTACTGATGAAGTAAAATTCACTTCTACACTATTAACTCATGTCTGAATTACACTGTGTTGTGTTTCCTGTTCATCCTTCATCTTTATAAACACTGAGTGTCAGCAAGGGAACAAGAAACTAAAGGTAGAAGAGACACAATCATGATAGAAATAACTGACTGTGATCTGATGACACTTTTAACAGGTTTACTTAAGTTAAAGAAAGATATTGTGCTAGGAAATCATTCTGCTGTAAACATCCTTACTGATCACTGCATGTATGTTCGAGCCACACTGTTATCTCTCTATAACTCCTCGCACACACTCCCTCTCTAATCTCTCTCATTCTCTCAGACTCTACAGTCTCTTACACTCAGGACTTCAGTATAAAAGCTCGACACTCGTCCTCTTCACTCATTCACACTCAGACTCTCCACTCGAGTTCTCAGAAAAGTTGACGCTTTTATAACTGCAAAAGGGGGCGGGGCCAACATCATATTAAACCCTATGGATTAAGAATTGGATGTTACTCAAGTTTATATACATGTGAAGGCAGGCGGGTGAATACTTTTGGCAATATAGTGCATGTACTTTAATAAGCTCACCCTTTAATGCTTAGCATAGATTCTGTATGAGTTTGCTTATAAAAACATATTTAGACACAGTTTGACACAACACAGCTAACCGTTTACATCACTGTGTTTAATGGACCAAATGTGTTCTCTATACCATTTAATAACCGCCGTTCACAGTCAGCATTTTGCCAAGCACATGAGACGCATGTCCTTTGTCCTTCTGAACCGGCCATAGAGGAGGCTTAATCATGTGTAAGTTTGAGCAGGTTAACACAGGTATTTTCCTAAATTTGACTTAATTAATTAATTAAAAATTAATTTAAAAAAATTATGTCATGTTTTTACAGCACGTTACTGTTCATTGTACAGACTTTTATCATCAATATGTTAATCCTTCACAGAACTCTGTATCTTCATCAATACTGAGTGTCAGCAAGGGAACAACACACTAAAGGTAAAACACACTGATCTGTGAGCAGTGACTGACCATCCGATTTCTCTTTTATAACTTCTTGATAATTAGATAAGAGTTTGTACAGTGTGTGTAAATGTTGCTGTGTTGTGATGCTGCTCACATGTTCAGTGTTGTACAGAATCACTTAACAATTTAAAAACAAGCTCTACTGAACATTTCTTACTCACCAGTAACATTTACCCAGCGTGCATCACTGTAGTGTGTGTAGTAGACTGGGTTTCCTCTTCCAGCTCTGCACCTGTACTGACCTCCATCAGAGACATTAACTGAGCTGATGTTATAGAGGGAGTAGTAGTGGTGGTAGTATGAAGAGGTGGAGTTATATCCTGCAGTCTCAGTCTCAGTGCTCTGTGTGGGTGTGGTCCAATAAAACGTCCATCCAACAGGTGACAGATTCAGTGTACAGGTCAGAGTCACTGAGTTTAATGTCAGTACATCTCCTTTATGGCTCGATGTGAGACCAGGTTTAGGTTTGTCTGTTAAAAATAAATACAGTATCAGTATGTGAAGTAGTCTTTACTACACAAATCACTTTTACAGTAAAACACTATTACTCTCTAAGTGACGACACAAAAAATCAATAGACATATTAAATGTAAAGCGTCAGTAATATCAAAAATTAGGAAAATAACTGCTATGTGTTGATGCAACACTCTCATCCCTCTATATCAATTTATGTTCATGGGTGTATAAAGTAAAATTTATTTTGGAAAAGTGGAACACAAACAGCAAAAATACACACATAATCTTTTTTGGGAAACTTTAGAAATAACCTTTATTTTTACTTTATTTTGCGTAAACATCAATAAAACAGTGTAGTGTTGCCATCTTACAGCACCCACACATAAATAAATGTACATCATACTGAACACAAACTGGAGAGCAGTCACACACATAAATGGAACTATACAAAAAGAAATTAGGGACACAATGCACACACACACACACACACACACACACACACACACACACACACACACACACACACACACACACACACACACACACACACACACACACACACACACACGAGATGTGTCTTGACCTTCTGTATTTCTCCTAAACACTCTGTATGTAACATGTCATCATAATAAAGTTGCTGATTAAATAGAGGTGTAAAGTTCTCTGTGTTTACTCATAGTTTTCCTTTACACATGACGATTATAAATATTGTGTTAAACCTATATATTTTTGTCATATATGATATTTAAACTGTATTCAGATGTCAAGATCTTGACATAATCCTGACAATTAATGATTAAATCCCTTAAAAAAAAAAAAAAAAAAAAAAAACAGTGTACATCCTGATCATGTGCTGCAGAAAATGTAATAAAAATCAGTGAAAGAAATTATTTGTGAATCCTCTGTTTATTCTATTTCTGAAACTTCTCATCACTACCTAACCAACACATACACATTTACCAGAACAGATTTGTGTGTTTCCTCACTAGAGCTGTGTAGATGACCATGTGTGTGTTAAATGAGCACAGATGTGTGTTGTGAGAGTGTGTGAATCAAACACACCTTCTGTACATGTTAACATCACAGAGTTTCATTTAGAAGTAAAGCTTCAGTTTATTTTTAAACATACTGTACTAGTAACAAAAAATATTTAGTTTAAATGCAAAAGGGATAAAAATGAGAATAAATCCAGTTTTAAATGATTTATTACATATTTAAATAAAATTCAATAAGTTAATTCTTTATAATACTGATGTTGAATATCTGACATGTTGAACAGATGGGGCTCATTACTTGAGGTGACATCTTGAAAGAAAAGTGGACTTAAGTTCAGGGCGAGTGTAACTGAGACACGATTCTGTGTTTGGTCATAAATTCAAACAGAATTTTCCCAGAATCCTAGTGTTTGTAATGTGACTATTAAATTACATTTTATCAAAGTGAAAAGTAATTTCTCATTTTTTTAAACCTGATATTTTGTCACATTTTAGTCAGTGCTCATTCCCTCGCACTAGTTAGTGAACACTAAAGGAAACTCTAACTGCACTTTTTCACCTACAGGAGCTCAGAGACGCCCAACGATGGTATCAGTTAATTAAGTGAATGTGGCATAGAAAACTGCATCAATCAAAGCCTGACACCAAAGTCCCTGTAGTCCACATGTATCTGTGACATCATCAAGTTAAATCTCCTGAGCACAGGGCAGATCATCTAATGCTCTGCATCTGTGGCTTATTATGAACTTTATTTACTGCTGTCTTTTTGTGTTGGCAGGAGAGAAAAAAGGGAGAGCGAGCACAGAGGAAGAGACGAGTGTGTGTGTGTGTGCGTGCGTGCGTGTGCCTGCTTAATATAGTATTTAGAGATACTATTGATTGTAAATGTTGCAGTGATGTAATTAATTTTAGCATTTACATATCAATTATCATTTACAATCTTTTGCAAAATGTTTGGGAACCCCTTGATGAATAGAGTACTTTGTTCAATTCCTGTACTTTGGATTTTCTCCCATTCTTCCTTGCAAAAGGCTTCTAGTTTTGTATGATTCTTTGATTGTCTTGCATGCACAGCTCTTTTAAGATGTTTTATGATGTTTAAATCAGGGGACTGTGATGGCCGTTCCAAAACCTTCAGCTTGTGTCTCTTGAGGTATTCTATAGTGGATTTCGAGGTATGTTTAGGATCATTGTCCTGTTGTAGAAGCCATCCTCTTTACAGCTTCAGCTTTTTTACAGATGGTGTGATGTTTGTTTCCAGAATTTGCTGGTATTTAGTGGAATCCATTCTTACCTCCACTTTGCAATGCTTCCTGTGCCACTGGCTGCAACACAACCCCAAAGCATGATAGATCCACCCCTATGCTTAATAGTTGGCAAGGGGTACTTTTCATGAAATGCTTTTTTTTTTTTTTTTCCAAACATGCCTTTGCTGATTGTGGCCAAAGAGTTCTATTTTAACTTCATCAGTCCACAGCACTTGTTTCCGAAACGCATCAGGCTTCTGTACATGTTCTGTTGCATACTTCTGATTTTGGATTTTATGATGGGGATGCAGGTAAGGTTTTCTTCTGTTGACTCTAGCATGAAGGTCTTGTGGAACGGTGCACCACCACTCCTGAGTCTGCTAAATCTTCCTGCATGTTTTTTGGAGTCAAATTGAGGTTTTGATTTGTCTTTCTGACCAGCATATGAGCAGTTCTCTCTGAGAGTTTTGGTCTCCCAGATCTCATCTTGACCTCCACAGTTCCCCTGAACTGCCATCTCTTAATTACATTTCTCACTGTGGAAACTGCAAGCTGACAACATTTGACATGACTTGTTGCCTTCTCCTGCATTTTGGGCATCAATAACTTTAATTTTCAGAGTCTTACACAGCTGCTTAGGGGAACCCATGGTTGTTGGGTGTGTGCACAAGGTTTGAATAGTCAAAGTATTTGTAAAGCTTTGATATTGGTATTTACTAATGACAGCTGTTGCCATGCATCAGATCTAACAAGGTGATTAAGGTCTGAAACCTTGTAAAAATAATCTGAGACTCTGGAACTCTTAGGGTGCCCAAACATTTGCACAGTGTCATAATAGTGTTTTTTTTCTTCTTCAAATTATGGCATAAGAAGTAATTATGCATCAATGCTTGCTCAAAATATTGTGCATTTTTTCCATTTCCAAGAGAAACTGTGTTAACATATTTTCAATTCGAAAATCTGCTATTCATTAAGGAGTGCCCAAACTTTTGCATAAGACTGTATATATTTTATGTTTTTCTCCAGCATGACATTGATGACTTAGCTGAAGTGTAAAGTCTGAACAATTGTACCTGTGAATTAACTTTTTTTTAAATTATGGTTAATAAATTAAATCTTACATTCTGAATCATGCTTCCTACATTTGTGCTTTTAGAATAAAATTTCTCAAAATTCACTTCAATCATTTAACTCTTCACTGTAAAAACACAGCAGTGAAACTTTATTTACTTTTTTTTTTATGTGTAAAATCCTGACAGTAAGATCAGAGTGACTATTAGATGAAGAGGATTTGGGTCTCATTAGTGTGTGTTATTTCCTGACAGTGTAAATAAAAGCTGAGGAGAAATGTGTCACACTGATCAGTATAGATAGTAAATTGTGGTGATTCTTTACACAATCAACTGATTTGGTTACTTTAAGATGGAAAAGTGAGTAAACAGAAATAAGGAGCTGCACAATCATAATAATCAGATGTGGTTTATCATACAATAAAATCTGGAAGAAAATCAGAAACTAGTGATGAATATCACAAGTATAAGTAACACACACACACACACAC
>JAAGKR010006799.1:0-40806 GCA_011419295.1 Clarias macrocephalus
TTCGTTCTTATCATCCTGTCCTTTAGCTTGATTAAATGAAACCCGTCTAAATAATTTGTCAGGGATCCCAGATGATGTTATCGATGTCTACAATAGTGTACAGTATATACCGTAGAGTACCACTTAGAGCACTGGAGACTGTTTTAGCTTGCGCAGCACAAATTCAACTCTCCTTATTGATTCACATCATTGAACTCCAAGAAACACTGAGTTAATTCTTTCCCTTAAGCTGACAGCATCTATTTAAATATCTTTACTTACATTTATGCATTTGGCATCTACGTTTATCCCAGGCCATTTTATAAATCAAAATAGGGTTCTTCAAGGGTTTGTTGGAGATTTATGGGTTTTTCGCTGTCTCTGGCCTACAGATTCCTCTGGCTCCTTTTTCAAGCCACTCGAATTAGCGAATTTGTCAAGGTTAGACTGGAAGTGATCTATCTATCTAGCTAACATACAAAGCAAAATATTTGCATTTGGGTTGTGTTTCCAATAACAATGTTATTTTTTATAAAAACCCATCAACTTCAAATGTGTTTAACTGCAATTAAACACATTGTTACGTAATATTGTAAAATATTCTTTATCAGGAACTCGTTCAGATAGATACTCTTATAATTAAAGTACATTTGGGAGCATGGATTTACTACTTTTACTGGAGTAAAAGAATTGAAGTGGTACTTCTGCTTGTAGTGAAGCACATTTTAGGTAATTACTAGTACTTTTACTTAAATATTGAGTTGTACTTCTTTCAACTGTGCTGAGTGTAAAAGTTTGCCAACTGATTTGCAAACAGAAACTTGATATCAGTTTTATCATTAATTATGATCATTGATAATATCCCATGTTCTAGGGATGTGCATATTTTTTGCCCTGACGTCGATGACTCACTCAGCCCAATGGGATCAGTGCATTCATATTAACAGTATTTTTCACACACTCTGAACCAGAAAAAAAAAATCTAATCTAAAATAATAATAATAATTCTAGCCAAACATGAGACTGATGATGTATTGGAGCTGCAGTAACTCTTTGTTTAGGTGCTGCAGTAAGAAAAGGACAAAAGGACAAGCAGTCTGCTGGGGAACAGAGATGACCTTGGTCAGGACTAAACGTGGCACACACTCTCACACACACACTCTCCCTCATTCTGCATAACCACTACTGCCATACAATAAGCTCTCATCACGTCATGACAACAACAACAAGGCTGCATCAGAAGCTCATGCACATGGCCTTCATCTTCTCAGCGTGACCACTCCATTAGTTCACTTCCTCTTGTCCATATAAGGCAATGTGATTAATACTGTAGCTTCACCTCCTACAAAGCTAACTGCCATAACCAAAGACCTTGTTAAATGAGTTTCTGCATGTCCTAAATACTTTATGATAATCTTTATAAACAAAAAGAATTGAATAATAAAAGTTCTGCTGTCTATGCAGTTGCTGTATCTTGTTACTAAAACAGATGAGCTTTGTCATGTTCTTGGGCTTGTGAGGACATTTTTCATCACTGACAGCTACATTTGGCAGAGTTTCCCCTCTTTTAACCTCCATCTTTAGCTCCGTTTTATCAGGAGACCTGGCCAGCAGGTGGCCCAGCAGCGTAAGTTTTTTTAGAGCAAGGCTGTTGTTTTTTTAATGGGACAGAGGAGGGTTATAAACCCTCTCACATACTGTACCTATAGTATGACTAAGCATATAGGATTCTGGAATCAAATGAATAGCCTTTTTTATTATTATTATTTTATTACAAGGCACTTTAATACTCCGTAAATCTGTAAAACATACAGTATCTCGGTTGGCTTTTACTGATTGGTCAGCCTTTTTATTTGTTTTCATTGATAGCAGTTCTGACATGAGTCATGAACGCAGCTGTACTTTAATCTGTCAATGCTAGATAAAATACTTATACAGGGTTTTTATGATGAATTTTTCACAGAAATCTTTTTTTTTTCTTGGAAGACACATTACTTTTATTACGAGGGGCGTTGGAGTCAAACCGAGACTTGTGATGAAATTTCGAGTCAATGAAGGTGTAAAAGCAATAGACATTTACAGGAGACTTCAAGAGCAGAGTGGTGATGAGACTCGTAATCACAGTAAAACATTTGAACAGGGCAAACGTTTTAAAGAAGATCCCGGCTGAGGTGTTCCTGTGAACATTCAGTGAGTGGAACACCTAATCTTTGAAAACTGATGGATAACTTGCATCGGTCTTTGTGAACTGCACACACAATCATTCACCCACACCACTTGCACATTACAGGAACTCAGCAGTCCTGATCGTGCTCCAGGCCATTTCAAGATGTTTGGGCCATTAAAGGAGTTCCTGGGAGGCCAGCATTTCAGTCGTGAAGCAGGGAGTCCGATCAAACTTTCGACCTTGATGGTATCCAAGAACTATTGAAACTCTGGGATAATGCATTAGTGTAGCAGGGGGGTTATATAGAGAAATAATGCGAGTTTTTACTCTCATAACTGTGCTCTTGTATTCTGCGCAATCAAAAGTCTCAGTTTGACTTAAACATCTCTCACATATACATTATATATTACGTATTATAACACTTATACAGCATGTAATTTTGGCCGCATTCTTTTTTGGCAGTCATGGCAGCTGAATTGGTTGATGCTGATATATATAGGTAGATTTCACATTTCTCTTTGTTTCTCTGTCTCTCCCTCTTTCAGTCTACACAAAACCAGTAAACAACAAAATGCTGTTCTAATGACCTGCTTCTTTCTGTCTGAGCCTCACACAGCCTCCTCAGTGATGCAGCCAAGGCAGTGGTGCTGGTCTGTTCAGACTTTATAGAAGCAATCAGTAATGACAAGACCTAGATTTTTCTGCTGATGCCGTCCTGACACACAGTGTTAGCGCTCGGCCTTGGGCTTTGACTGCAGAAACCTCATCACAGCTGCCAAATTGCACCAAGTGGAGAAAGAACATTGAGATCCATGATGCTTTGATATTCAGAGCAATATTCTGACAAACTCTGCAATACTTTCTGCAAGTCGATCAAGTGAGAAAATACAATATGAATACAGAAGACAATACAATTGCTGTATATAAAGCTTTTTTGCATTGCTGTCTGTTGTGACAGTTAAGTGCTATACAGTAGGTGATAAAGTGTGATTAAAATGAATGAACAAGATGTTGCTTTGTGGCTTATTATTTCTCTCCAGGGGAGATTACATCAAATATTATTTAGAATAATATAAGAATTTTGCATTGAGGACTTTTTAAGTAAAAAGGGAAAGAAATAAATGGAAGTTATTGCGTTAAGGTCTGAAAAAATAGTTTCCATGCTCATATTTTATTCACATTAGCATGTGTCTTTGTTTTTGGTCCTGTCTCCACATCTGTCCTGTTATTTGTCTGTTATCACATATTTGCGCCTCTTCTAAATTCCTCTTCTTTATATACAACCATGTGCTTTTCTGTAATTCTGAAGTCTTATTCATTGTAAGAGTACAATACTGCCCCTCTTTTATATCTCCCTTGTTTCAAATTTTTTCACCCTTTGATTATGTTTTATTTGTTAGTTGGATGGTTACATTTATGGCATTTGAGAGACGCCTTATCCAGAGTGACTTCCATTTGTCTCATCTGTCACATTTAAGCATTTGACGGTTAATTGCCTTGCTAAGCTAGTGATACTAAGTTACTGAGCAACCCTTGCTGTACTAAGGGCAGGTGTATAGTTTGCTGATTTCTGCAAAAAACTTTGCCAATTACTTTTGAACTCCAGCAAATAACTAACATGCTAAGTTACTGCACATGCCAGTCACTACAGCATATAATGTGTTTAAGGTCTAGTCTAGTCCCTTTTTTAAAAGCAGGGATTTTCCTTTTTCATTCTTTAAAAAACATCTGTCCACATAGCAACACAAACATATGCACGCAAATAGTACCAAACCAGCAGTTGTGATATAACCCCAACCACCCAAGCCATACTAGCCAATCACAAGCTTGAAAAACTTATCACAGAGTATTTAGTGCTGCGATGTCAACCACATGTGATACAGTGCATGCAGCGCACACTCTTACAAGCCAAAAACACAATTTTTTCAGTTTTTTCTTAGATTCTGAATATCTTTACTGTGGAAGCATTTTTCCAAATAAATAAATTATGATAAGCTAAATGATGAGCTAAAACACTTGGAATAACCTCCATTTTTGTTTTGTTTTTAATACCCATATACATATGGATTTAACAGATTAACCATTGCTCATTTTCCAACATTTTTTCTTATTCAGACTTGAATAATAAGAATTATTTTTCGTGTGTGTTGTAAGAGATTATACAGAAGCCAAATTTAGATTTCACCATCCAGTCCTATTCAAGCTCTTTTTAGAATATTAGCAATTAATCACAAATGAATTTTCACACAGTGGCTAAAAATAGCGGCCTGATGAATAAATCACGAATACTAGCTATTATAAGAACTAAAATTAGCCAGCTAAGGTTATGACGTGAATTATAAAATGGATTACAGTGGATTCCTGGCCATTGAGAACAATGCACAGAGACGTATGGATGTCTTTGGTGTGTATTTCAATTTTCAGTCGGACTAAATGGAAAATGGGAAGCTGGTTAATCCAAGTGAAAATCCTCTGGAACATTGAGCACAATCCTTTTTACACTCATCTAGATGCTTTTCCTGAATTTTCTTTCTTTCTAGATGCCTTTCTGTGCTGAAAAGAAGGGAAAAAAAAAACATTTACACATTTTTTTTTACCTTCGATCTAGATAATCTACTTTAACCTCCTAGCTTTGCTCTGAAGCTACATATAATACTAATGTAGATGAAAAGTAATGTTGCTCAGTGATCGTCATACAGAATTGCTGTACCAAACTAAAACAACCAACTATCTCAATGGTAAAAAAATATATATATAATGTGTCTGGGATTTCAAAAAGGATTTTCTTACACTTCATATATATCTCTTTATCCTGTGTAAAGGGTTGCAGGGTTCATGGAGCCTATCCTAGGAGACTCAGAGCACGAGGTAGGATACACCCTGGACAGGAAACCCACCAAATATGGGGAGAACATAGAACATGCAAACTCCATGCACACAGACCCAAGGGAGGAATCTATACTAGACCCTGAAGGTGCGAAGTGACAGTGCTAGCTACTACGCCACCATGCCACTGGAAAGGTAAGAACTGTGTTCAATGTATACAAAATACAGAGGGTGTGGAGCTGGCAGGTTGGGTATATTAAAATACCTCAGCCTTATCTGTTACCTCAGTGAAGAACTAATAGCTAGTTCCTCTAGTTAGCAAGGGGCTGTTGTTGATGTTGAAATTGTCTTTATATGCCGCTGGTTTGAAAGAAGGCTACAATTCAGCTTATCCTGGCCTAAAAATTTTTAGAAAAAAAAAAAAAACATACCTAAACCAGCTAGGTAGCCACTTAGCTAACAATGCTGATATAGTTTGAGCTTTGCTTTTTGTCTTTGGCTATATATAGAAAGTGATATTGCATACTCACAAGATGATGGCTCCATGGTTAGCACTGTCGTTACACACTTTCAGGGTCCAGGTTTGATTCACACCTTGGGTATGTGTGCATGGAGTTTGAATGTTCTCACCGTGCTTGGTGAGTTTCCTCCGGGTACTGCAGTTTCCTCCCACAGTCCAAAGACACGCAGATTAGGCTAACTGGTGTTCCCAAGTGTGAATGCCCGAGTGTGAATGCATGTGTGAATGTTGACCGGAGGTCCTACCACTGTCATAAAAATTTGAATAAATACAATGGTCACCATTGGCCTCCATAGTCCCTAGTTGTACTACAGATGTTACAGGATATCACATACTGAGGTGAATCCTAAGGAAATGGAAATTATGTCTGATTTACAACGTGCATGATTTTCCTCAATTTTCTAGTCACGAGTATGTTGGCAGCCTTGCTCTCTGGTCAAAACTCTGGCATGACTTTGGCATTAAGGAGGCGGCCATCTTGGACAAGCAGGATAATCTTACCAGGAAGCTTGAATTGAGATTCATGCTAACATAGCTGACTTAAACTATTTAACCTTAAACATGGATCACGTCTGATTATGTCCATGTATTTCTGCTGAAGTTTTTGATTAAGAGACACTTTTACGTAGTTTGCTGCACAAGCCTTGTAACACACCAAATGTACTATCGCTGTAACGTTTGTTTGTGTGTAATGGTTCATATGAAATGAAATGATGTAAAATTCACCATAAGCTTCATAAGGTCTATAATATGTTTCTGCTTCTGTTATCTACACATCTTGTGATGAAATGTCCTCTCTGATTAGACTGCAGTTCACATATAATGCTCACTAAGGTCTGTGTGTTCCTTACAGTGATGCTCGAGTTTTGATCAGTGAGCCTGAGCTTTACACGCCCAGCCTTCATCCCTCTCTCCCACGCCTTCTACAGTCATCTCTCTGCTTCCCCCCTACTTTTGAGAACGAGGGCTTCCGCTCTGGTCCTCGAGTGCATGTTGAAGAGGCGAGATCAAAGCGGGAGTGTGTGTGCTGCAAGGATGAAAGGTTTCATTTGGAGCAGAGGGCCAGTACACGTCCGATCTCCTTATGCTGTGCTGTGCGGTAAACAGGAAAAATGATGCAGAAAGAGACAAAAAAAAAAAACGCTGCCCAGGTTTGAAAGGTATCGACCTGTATTTTAATGCTGATGTGAATTTGGCGCAGCAAGTCGAAGACTCGGATACGATGGAACGTGAGTGCAAAATCCATTAACAAATGAAAAAACAAAAACACAACAAAGACAAAAACATCACAACAAATGAGAAATGCTACAGCAAAAACAACAATAATCCTAAACCTTTCAAAAAAATTGACAGTAAATATGCAATAGCAAAATCAGAAAAATAAAAAAAAAAAACACCAAAAAATGAACAATGAACAACCAAAAAACTCAACAACAAAACCAAAAGCACCACAGTACTGTAAATGCAAATTTCAACAATAAATCTAAAACCTCATGGGGTGCCAATTCCTTACAGGGCACATGCATGCACATGCTTATACGATTTAGCCTAATCTGCATCTCTTTGGCCTGTGGGAGGAAACCAAAGTACCCGGAGGAAACTCATCAAGCACAGGGAGAAATTGTGAGTGAATAAGTATTCACAAGGAATTGGTGTGAACCCCAGATTATATCTGGTTGCCATCATGAAATGCTAGATACTCAGGAAGTATGAAAACATCTAGAAAAATATGTTCTCAGCTCATCAGACTAAGAACATCAGTAAAGCGTGGTGGTGGTGGTAGAATCATTAAGCACTATTGAATCATTATTGATAATTTCTCACTCGCTCAACTCACTCATTACCGCTTATCCTGTACAGGGTTGTGGGGGCCTGGAGCCTATCCCAGGACATTCGGGCCACAACAAGGGATACTCCTGAATGGGGTTGCAATCCATCACAGAGCACTCATTCACACTACGGGCAATCTGGAAACGACAGTTAGGCTAATCTGCATGTCTTTGGATTGTAAAGTACACAGAACGATCCCATCAAGTACAGGGAGGACATGCAAACTCCACACACACAGACTCGAGGTGGGCAGCAAAAAAATTATCTCATTTGGGTGATGGTTTTAGCAACTCACATGGGATAGGACTAAGCAGTGGAGGCTAAGAATCATGGTCAAGAACCCAACAGATCCAGCTGGGATTTTAACCAAAAGACTTTCTAGTAAGTAGCCCTATGCTGAAGAAATGAAAATTTCTTAAAAGATCCAAACTGCATCAATCATGATACGTTCTGTAAAGGTTTTTTTTGGTTTGTTAATACGTTTCACAAATACAGACCACCACAAAGTCCTTCGTTCCCAAATTCCCTCTTGTGGATCAATAAAACATGTTTATCCATTCATAGCATGCGAGTTCAGCCCTAATACCAGACAGCTCAGCTTTTTGTTTTTTTTCCACAAAGATACAGAGTTACATTTGCAGTCATTAGATTATAAACCTGAGCGCCTCCAATAATGACATGCCAATGTGTAAAGAAAAACACGCACAAGCACATTTTAGCAGTCGGGATACGCTAACATGGAAATCTAGCTTTATGAAAAAGCGTGTTGAGCGTAAACGGAGTGTTTTTAAAGGCCTGTGTAGCTGACAATGACAATGCATGTAACTGGTAATATTGGGACAGTGTTAAGTGATTAGCTGGACAAACGGCACAAAATTTCCCCAGCTGTACAAACACAGAGCTTTTAACACAGTTTAATCACTACGTCCACATGAAGTTTCCAGAACCACATGCATGACATAGAAGAACTCAGACGTGAACATCGTTTGCACGCACGTTTTTTTGCATCCATACTATTTTTTATTAGATACTACAGTATGTAACTCACACCAGTATGCTTGAAAGGTTTGCAAGCAAATCAGGATTTATTGGCAGCATACAACTATGTTTTTTTTCTTTTGTTATACTATTACATATGTATTTTTTATATTATTTTATAGATTTTTATTTTAAAATATTTAAGCCTTTATTTTGTCTCTACCCAGTATCAACTTTTATTAGCTGTATTTTAATAGTTTTACTTTTATGCTATGCTTCTTATCTTATTTTGTTATATCCTAAGCATTTTTGCATTTATATACTGTATACACAATATAGTCACACTTCATGGCCACTTCATTAGGTACACCTGTTCAACTTCCCGTTAATACAAATATATAATCAGCCAATCACATGGCAGCAGCTCAATGCATTTCGGCATATACAGTAAACACGGACAAAAAGATCTGCTCAAGTTCAAACGAGCATTAGAACGAGGTAGAAAGGTGATTTAGGTGACTTTGAAAGTGGTATGGTTGTCAGTGCCAGATGGGCTGGTCTGAGTATTTCTGAAACTGCTGATCTACTGGGATTTTCACACACAACTGTCTCTAGGGTTTACACAGATCAGTCTGAAAAAGAGAAAAATATCCAGTGAGCAGCAGTTCTCTGGGCGAAAATGCCTTGTTGATGCCAGAGGTCAGAGGAGAATGGACAGATTGGTTTGAGCTGAAAGGCAACAGTAACTCAAAAAACATCTTGTTACAACTGAGGCATGTTGAAGAGCATTTCTAAACAGATAACACGTCAAACCTTAAAACAGATGGTTTTAAGACCATACAGGGTGACACTCCTGTCAGCTAAGAACGAGAAACTGAGGCCTGGTCTGATGATTCTCAATTTCTGTTCAAAATTCTGATTGTAGGGTCAGAATTTGGCATGAAAGCAGGGATCCATCTTGCCTTGTATCAACGTTACAGGCTGGTGGTCGTGTTGTAATGGTGTTGGGGAGATATTCTTGTCACACTTTGGGCCCCTTAGAATCAGTTGATCATGGTTTAAATGCCACCGCCTAGTATTATTACTGACCATGTCGATCCCTTTATGACCACAGGATAAAGTGCTTGAACATGACAATGGGTTCACTGTACTTAAATGGCCTCCACAGACACCAGATCTCAGTCCAATAGAGGACCTTCGGGATGTGGGAGATGTGCATCATGGATCTGCAGCAACCTGTGGTCTGTGGTCATAGCATGTCACAATGGACCAAAATCTCTAAAGAATGTTTCCATTGATTCTAACGTCATAAGGAATTAAGGCAATTCTCAGGGCAAATCCAAACCAGTACTAATAAGGTGTACCCAGTGAAGTGTCTGGTAACATTGTGAGCTTAAACATGATAATCTTAAGAGCACAATATTAAGGGTATCGTTTGAAATCAGTATTAACTGTTTTAGTAGGTTGGTTTTTAATTTATGACAGGTTTTTAAGAGAAAACGCCAGTGTTAAAAAGTTATTTTGCGTTTCTGGGTGTGTGCGTGTGCCTGTCCTGTATGTGTTCAAGGAAAGATAATTAATTTCCCCCAATTGTTTATATGGAAAATTTGAACATCAGTCATAAAGACTTTCCTGTAGAGAAAAACATTACAGTTTACCGAAAAACTTCACCATGTCAGCGATTGACACACCTTTTGACCATTCAGAATGGAGAATTCAACAACGGCAAAAATAAAAATATTAAGTAGGAATAATAAGTAAATCCTAATTTTGTGACTGCACTTATTATACTAGTTTAAAAACATATATGCATAATATATCACACATTATATACACTAAATCACATTTTGTGTACCCAGCAAATGTTTTCCTCAATATAACTTTGTGTCTGTTAGTAGCATCTGACCATGGCAAGACAAATTCCTGTACCTGTTGCATATACTTACGAATAAACGGAACCTAAGATTGATTGTTTATGTAAATGCGCTTGCAATATAAACATGCCGTGTACTCTGAGACGACCGCAAAGCGTGCAGCAGTGTTCTCGATTTGTTCTCGCAGCAGGAACTCCACGCCTGTTGAAACGCTATATATAGGCAAATGCATGTCTCTTAGGGGTGATCCATTCCACCTGCATCCTTTTTTCATCTCCATAGCAACAGCTCATTACACATGGACCTCAGTCAACGGTGCACTATAGAACACATTTTCCTCAAAGATGGATGAAAATCCTGAATTCTTTCACAAGCACTGATGCCAGATCATCATACACTGTATGTAAGACATGAAGGACACAGCGTCGCTGGTTACATAATGTAAAAACGTGCACATCTGTAATTTATACCTGGTGAGATAATTGCACAGAACATCATCGTGAAATGTCCATTTTATAACGCATGCTTCACAAATCACGAGTTAGACCTTATAAGCGCTGACAGCAATAGCAACACAGATGCTCGTTTCTAAATGTGCAGCGCCGAGCTTGCATTAGTCACAGACAAGGAAAGCCCGATGCGTCACAACATCGTCTCTTTATATGCATGCACAATTTGTTAATAATTCATGTATATAAAATATAACATCCGTATAGGTCAGCGATGCGGCGGTGTGGTTTTAGGATTTCTCATTAATAAAGTGGAATTGTAGTGTACATACAATTTAGGTGTTTTTATTGTGCATTGTGATCTTATAATAATAATACCGATGTCATGTAGGGGCAAGCATTTAGTTTCCAGACAACACATTTTAACCCATAAGGGACCAGTTCAATATTTGATGATTTCTCCATCTGCCATGATGCAGTATGATTTTGATTCTTAAAACAACAAATACTGTACAATCTCAATTTTTGGGAATTCTTAACAAGACCACAGAATCTTTCATAATATGATTTTTATTTATACTTCAACAAGTTGATATTTATTAATATCACTATGACAATACAATACAATTCGATTAGATGTCTGATGATATCGCTGAATCTTTTCTGATACAATACTATATGACAGGATTTCTATTCATAAGATGATGACTCAACATTAGACATCACCGAAGCTTCTATTTAAATGACATGATAGGATTTTATTTACTCGCAAGCCAACAGCCAAAAGGACATTTAAACTATACTGACCGATCATAACAAATCATCCATTCAGTGCACACACCAATCCATTAGTGACAGGCTACATGTGTTGAAAAATATAATACAAACTCCATAAATCCAAATGTAGGTAGTGGAAAACCAACAAAGAGTCTATAAACGTATGGAGTCTTGACTGAAATAACATTTCTGTTTTTGTTTTTTAAAGAAAAGCCTTTTTTAAACTGTATAAAGCAATGTTATCACTTTTTTAAAGCTTTATTACAGCATCATAATTATCACCATAACGACCATGCTATGATCATTAAATTATACTGCCTGAGTACAGCTCTCCTGGTGTTAATAAAACAAGTGATGATGAAATACACTTTCACACTGCTTTCGAGAGAAATTGTGACCTTGGAAACATAAAATTCTTAAAACATACAGTATCCTTTGATCCTAAAATACTGTACTGTATATTGCCTCATGGGGCAGCACTGACTTCAGTCCTTCAATCCTGAGCTTATTGCTCACTGTGTCTGTATGGCTTTCGTCAGGGTTCTCTGGTTTCTTTCTACTTTCCAAAAAAACATGTAGACTGGTTACACAAAACTACCACGGATCCACTACTGATGCCACCAAAGCATCAGTAGTATCAGGTATCAAAATCTAGTTTTTATTTCTATAGCACGTTATTACATAGCAAACTATGATAATATAAAAAAATGTAATGTTTCCATGTGAAATCTCATATCTAAAATCTTCACAAATTTACATCCAATTACAACCTGAATCCAAATCATTGCATTGGCACTGGATGTACCAACTCAATTTGCTTACACTATCAATGATTACTAGATGGTATTTTAAGTCCTTTTTGTTAGTGTTTGGAGTCTTTTACCTAGAAAGGTGCCTGCACAGCAAGCTAATTATAGTTAATTTAGTGCAAATTACATAATTTTAAAAAGGTATACTACAGAACACTTTCCACATCATCGAGTAAAAAATAGATCAAAAAGGTACAAAATTATAGGATACACATTCCGTGTGATTTATATATTTTAGATATTTCTATTTTAATGATATTTTATTGTAACTTTTGTAAATTTGTAAATGTCATCGAAATGTTTTTTTTTTAATTAAAAATTTGTATATTTTTATTTCTTATTGGAAATTCTATCTTTAGTTTAATTGTATTTTTCTGGTGCAATTTTCCTTTTATTGTAGTAAATCTTTCTATCTCTCTATTCTATCCTATTTTTCCATTTTAGGTCATGGACAGTCGTATAAGTACTTCACTACGTATCATACTGAGTATGGTTGTATATGTTTAAAACTTTAAATTGAAACTATACAGTAACTACAGTAGTTTCCCCATCAATAGGGGGAGCCAGGGAGGGCCGAAGACTATCACGTGTTTCCTCTGAATCACGTGACGCCAGCCGACTGCATCTTTTCGAACTGTTCACTCACGCACTATTGGGGACATCCTCAGAGGACAGTGCAATGCACTCCTTCCACATGCATGAGCTCACAGACGCCTATGATTGGCCGGCGACTGATGTGAAAGCAGTAAGTGCCTCCCATCCCACCCTGCTGAGAAAGCTTGGCCAATCAGATCTCTCTAGGCTGCAGGAGGCTACCAGTGCACCACTCCGGGGCCATTGTATTAAATCAGTTACACTCTCTGTACAAAGGGTACTATACTGTACCTTTACAGTTTTAGTATACATACATCCTTCACACCTTTATTATGTATCTTCTACCTTCTGCCACTCTGGGTTACTGATTGCTCTGGGTTCTGATCATAAGGTCGGGGGTTCAAGCCTATGCACCACTAAGCTGCCATTGTTGGGCCCTTGAGCAAGGCCTCTAACAATTTCTGTACAGTGGTGCTGTATTCTGACTCTTCCTAACATCCTAACAAGCTGGGATTTCACTGTGCTGCAATGTTTTTGCAACAAATAAAGACTTCTTCTTCTACTAAAAGAGATACATATTAGGTGTTAGTAACATGGATCGAAGGCACAGTGAATGAAACGTTTACATGTTTGATATCAATACTAACGCCTTGATTTTCAGAAATACCAATCACCATCTGTTACCATCATCCATCACTTCATCCATCCATCCATGGTCAGTCGGGATGAGCTATGATTCACATTTTGTCATTTGTAAAGCCAAGTTACATTGCTGAGGACCTGGATCTTCTTGAAACCAAGCGGCACACTCTCATCCACACAATCAAACACCATGGGCGATTTGGAAACACCAAACCTAACAATCACAGGGAAAACACGAAAACTCCATGCACACAGTTTGGAGGAGAGATTTAAACCCCCAACCACAAAAATGTGAAGTAACAATGCAAACCACTGAATACTTTAAAACAGCCTCAATTTTTTTTTCTCCATCCATTATCTATATCACTTATGTTATATTGTGAGTAGGCTCACATGGGGCCTAGAGCCTATCCCAGGGAACTGAGAACACAAGGTGGAGTGAGAACCCATCGCAGGGCACAATCACACCCACTCGCATAGTCAAATTGATTTAAACAGGCCAGACAGTCTACAGTGCATGTGTTTGGACTGTGGGAGGAAACTGGAGTATCAGGAGGAAACCCACCAAGCACAGGGGGGACACAAAAAGTCCACACATACACAAACCGGAGTCAGGATTTTAACCCCCAGCCCTGGAGGTGCAAGTCAGCAGTGATAACCACTATGCCATCTCAGAAATGAACGGGGATCATATCCTGTTGCTTTTATTCCCATATAGTATCCCTTTACAGCTTTACTCTTAAATATGTATCTTAAATCTTTTCTATAGCCACCTGTAAAGTGAAAGATAATTATTAAAGGTTAATATAATGTAAGAAATAGAATAAATTCAGTCTTATTCTGAGTTTGTGGGAAAATCCAAATTGAACCCCAAACAGCCAAACATTTTGAATTTTTAATCACAGCAGCAGCAGAGCTGAGCTCGCCTCATCTCTCTCTCCTCGGTTTAACCCTTCCACACATGGAGTGACATTTCCAGCAGCAGAAACCATCACAGCTCCTAAACAACGCCATACTACTCATTTTTGCTACCTGTCTCGTTCACTATAGACCATGCAACCTGCATGCATCCTGCAAAAACACACACACACACACACACACAAAACAAAAACAAATCGTAAACAGGCTGCAGGACGTGAGGAATACGTGAGGAACACTTCGATACAGTAAATGCACCACTGCTCACACTCTAATCCGTCTGACTGCACGTCATCTCAGGGCAATAACAGGTCTGTCCGTGATACCCAGAACCAAAGCATCACCATCAGCAGCAGCAGAAGTGTCGTCTCCTCTCACCTGCGCGGTGCGCGAGCTCGGCACGAGCCTCGGTCAGGACGCTCGGGTCGCTCTGAGATCGGCCCCGCTGCGGCACGCGCTCCTCCGCGCCGTCCGGTGTAGCCATGGAGACGGAAGGATGGAGGGAAGTAAAGAAGATGAAATAATAAAATACCGAGAGAGAAGAAAACCCGTGACGGAGAGAGACGAGTGGAGCAGGGCGCGGGTCCAAGCATCCAATAGCAGCAACGGGCGTTAATGCAGCTCGACAGCCGAGTGTGTGTGTGTGTGTGTGAGTGTGTGTACATGCTTTTATATCTTGGTGAGGACTATGACAGGTCTCACCTGTGTGTCTCTCTCTCTCTCTCTCTCTCTCTCTTTCTTTCAGTATCTAACCTAACCATAATCCAAATTTATCGATTTTATTTTGGTTTCTGATGGTTAATTGCATTCATTATCTGCAAATAATTATGCCTAATATTTGTTTGTGCGTGTGTGTTTGTCCTTTCTTCTTCCTCCCTCCTATCATTCCATTCTGCCTTTCTTCCTTCCTTCCTCACTCCCTTCTTTCTTTGTTTCTTTTGTTCTTTCTTTCTTTCTTTCTTTCTTTCTTTCTTTCTTCTTTTTTTACTGCAGCTTTGATTTAATGTAACACGATTACCTGCAACATAGTAACGGGCAGTCTATGCAATTAGCCTAATCTGCAGTCTTTGGAATGTGGGAGGAAACCGGGGTACCCGGAGAAAACCCACCAAGCACTGGGAGAACGTGCAAACTCCACACACACAGACCCGAGGTGGGAATCAAACCTTTGACACTGGATGTGCAAGGCCACGGTGCTAACCACTTCACCTTATTCTATAAAATATATCTTGGTAATATATAAAAAATATATTGCCACAATATTAACATGTAGCAGTGATTGTATTACTATGATTACAATAACATGTACAGTATATATAGTGCAATATTATTGCCAATTCTTGTAGATGCTATTTCATTATAGCATTTCATTGTTGAAACATTTCTGTCAAGTTCTATCTATCTATCTATCTATCTTTTTATACATCTATCTATCTACAGTATATATTATCTGCATTGACTGTGTGTATTTTTCTGAGACAGCCTGTATCACCCTAGATCAGTGAACATGTATTCCCATGACTTAAGCCACATGCACATGTTGAACAGTCAACCAGTTTGTGTGTTTATCAGCGTCTCCGGGCACGAGGCTCCATTTTTGTTTTCACAGAGCTGCGCTGCCCTCGTGCGGCGTCGCTATGACAACGCGCGTTTTCCAGTGGGAGCCAATTGGAACTAAGGTTTAATCGTCACGTGAGCCTGGAGGACGCCACTCTTTTCGCATCTCTTCCGTATCTCATTCCAAAATGGCGGAAACCGGTGCAGGGTCACAGAAAGAGCAAGGAGAGGAGATTTCTTCGAATTTTACACAGTCTCCGGATCTCAGAAGCGTCCTGGTGACCAGTGTTCTGAATTTAGAAAAGCTCGACATCGACCTTTATCGGTAAAAACAAACAAAGAAAACCACACACACACAAGCGAGACAGTTGATAAGGTAGTAAGGTAACTTCCTGGGTCAGGTTCAGTGCCCTGGGCCTGTTTTAATGCACAGGTGTGTAGTGCAGTGATGTACAGGACGACAGGACATATTTCAGGACCAGGGTTGAGAACTTGTTTCATTTGTGAGGCTCTTGAATCTCTCAGATGCTTTATTTGTAATTATTCTTAATTGTTTTGCATGTTTGTGTTTGTGACAGAGGGAAGCATCACTGGGTTCCTCGAACTCAACGCCTGTTCGGTGGTCAGATTGTGGGTCAGGCTCTGGTGGCTGCTGCCAAATCCGTCCACGATGATCAGTATGCTCATTCACTCCACTGTTACTTTGTTCGAGCAGGTAAGACCATGAAATTATACATAGAATTGAGTTTATCAGTCTGATCAGTCATATAGGTCTTTCGTAGTTATACCACCGAAAACTGCTTAGGGTTATATTCAGGGCTTGTATTTATGGGCTCAACATAGAAATCATGTTGGGCTTTTGGCTGCTCCCTTCAAGGGGTCGCCACAGCTAAAAAATAAATTTAACCCAAATCATCACTGTTACCAAAAAAAAAGTAAAGTAACAATCACCTTAGTTTCTGATGAGCCAGTTGCACGCAATCTCACATGATTTTTGTATAATCAAATATTTTATAAGCCCAGTGTCAGTGTTACCAATAAGTCTCTCCTCTGTGTGCGTGCATCGGCCTGTACATCATTTCCTTGCTTCTCCTAACAACTTAGGACACCTCCAGACCTCTCAAAATTTTTGGTTTGGGTAGGAGTGGTGGTTCATTATTTCAAGAATGTTGATAAATTGCTCTTACTCCTACTTCTAAAACATTTTTTTGGCCACTTCCTACTCTGAGATGCTTAGTAAGTACAGTCCCTGGTCTTTCTTCTCCACTATATTTCCCCTCAACCCTGACTAGCTTGCTTATAAAATTCGCATCATGACACTACCATCACCATACTTCATCCTTGGGTGGTCTTCTCAATGTAAAGAGAACTGTTCAATTTACAACAAACGTAGTGGAGCTTTGTGTCGAGGTTAAAACTAATTTAAACCCATCACAGAATGGGTTTATTGGTAATTTTGATGACAGGTTATTATTTTGATGTCTATTTAAAATAATAATTTTAATTAATAACCTAGCATTTAATTACATCTGTTTCAGTTTCAGGAAATCTTTTAAGATTGAGTATAGATTCTTCCAAAATCCTAAAGGATTGTGAGTAATGTTGTTTGTGGTTTCTAGGTTGTTTTTGAGTGTAAACAAACTCAAGTAAAAACCATATATAAATAAAAAGTGCTGCAGGGCTTGTTAACAGCCTGTGCTTTACCTTGTACCATAGGAGACCCCAAGGTTCCAGTGCTTTACCAGGTGGAACGGACTCGAGATGGTCAAAGTTTCTGTGTGAGACTGGTGAAAGCCATCCAGCATGGCCAGCCCATACTGATATGCCAGGCGTCCTTTCACAAACTGCAGCCCAGTCCTTTAGAGCATCAGTACACCATGCCTAGTGTTCCCCCACCTGACTCCCTACTCACCATTGAGGAACTTATCCAGCAGTACCTCAGGTAGGAATTACAAAGAGACACGCTTTACCCATTCCCTGATTAAATCATGCGCCAATAAACTTTTTATCTGTCTGATTTCACAGTAACCCGAATCTAGCCGATAACACCAAGCAGGGGCTGAATAAGATCCTGGCTGATGAGGTTCCCATCGAGGTAAAGCCAGTGAATCCATCTGATTTTTATGGACGTCTTCCCATGGAACCAAAGAAATTATTCTGGGTACGATCGAAAGGACATATAGGTAAGTCCAAAACTGAATGTACTGTGTTAATTACAGTGAAACCTTGGATTGCGAGCATATTTCGCTCCGGAAGCGTACTCGTATATTAAAACACAAATCAAAGCAAAAATCAAATCACATAAATCAAAGAAAATTTACCCATAAGAAATAATGAAAACCCAGATTATTCATTCTACAACCCAAAAAATAAATATATTAAAATAATTAATACAAAATTTTAAAGTAAAAATAAAACAAATTAACCTGCACTTTACCGTTGTGTGTGTGTGTGTGTCTGTGCGTGTGCGCGCGCATATGCACTGTGTATATAGTTAAGTGTAATGTAATTGCTTGTATAAAGATATGTATGCTATAATTTCCGGGGGGTTTGGTGGGGGGGGGGGGGTGTGAATGAGGGCTCTTATTGTGAAGGGGGGGGGTGTGAGAAAATGTTCTGGGGGTTACGGATGGGATATATAGGTGTTTGTGTGGAAGCTTGACGGCTGTTAGTAATAAATGTGTTATTGAGTAGTTCATGGTTTTGTCATTTGTTGATTGACATTGGTAAAGAAAGGAAAACCTTATGACAACTGCAAGAATGAAGTTGGAGTTTGGAATAGAGTTACCAAGCTTGAAAAAGTAAACAGCCTCTTGCAGTGGCTTTGGCGCCTTCGGGATGAGCGAGGGGAAACTGCGATGGAAATACCAGTAGACGATTTGAATAAGGACAGTGGCATGGGGACTTGACTAACGAAACTTGATGGTTTGTTTCTAAAGGAAGAAAAGGACCTAACCTATGAAGCTTACTCGTACTTTGACCGAATTAAGAGAGATAGCGGTGTATCTATGACGGATTACATCATCGATTTTGAACAATGCTACTCACACATGTGCAAGTACAAAATGGAGCTTCCAGATGCAGTATGTGCTTTTAAACCATTAGATGAGTTTGTACCCTCAAAGAGACACCTACTGGACCAGTACCAAAAGCACGACTAGTGGCTAGAGGTTTTGAGGGGTTGGAGATGTCAGATCTGTAAAAGGACTCGCCCACATGTGCTTCAGAAGCCAATGGACTCTTAATTCCATAGACATAAAATCTGCATTTCTTCAGGGCATGTAATTGTCACGTTACATCTATGTCAAGCCTACTGTTAAGGAATACTATGGAATCTCAAGAAATGTGTATATGGGTTAGCTGATGCTTCACTTTACTGGTACAACAGAGTAAAGGAAATTGTAATAAAGGCGAGAGGAAAGATATCCAAAGTAGATCCTGCTGTTTTCTATTGATTAGATAAGAACTCCACTCTGACTGGTGTACTCACTTGTCATGTAGATGACTTTATTTGGGGTGGCACACAAAGATTCACTACAACTGTAATACCTCTCCTTCAGGCAATGTTTCAGGTAGGACGTAAAGAACCTGAAAACTTTTGTTATGTGGAAATAGACTTTGAAAGTGTGGACGAAAAGGTGCAAATACATCAGGAAAGCTACATTCAGCCAATGCACACCATACATTTGGATCCATCTCGATCTGCTGAACAAGACTCACCCCTAACTGAGGAAGAAAGAGAGACACTCCGATCCAATTTCTTGGGGCTGCAAGACAGAGCAGACCACATATCATGTTTGATGCAAGCAACTTGGCTTCAAGCGTTAAAAATGCAACTGTGCAAATAATTCAGGAAGCAAACAGAGTTGTGTGCAAACTTAGTTCAGAATGACATTTTTAGACTCAACAACACCTGGGGAGTGACAATACTCTTAAGATTATTGTATTCAGTGATGCCTCCTTTGGAAATCTTTCAGATGGATGAACTCAGGGAGGACATTTAATTGTTCTAATGGGTGAAAATGGAAAGTTCTCCTCTCTTTCTTGGCAGTCAAAAAGAGTCAAAAGGATTGTGCAGAGTACATTTTCTGGAGAAACATTGGCAATGTTTGATGGCATTGATAATGCCATATTTCTGGCTACACTGTTTTCTGAACTGAATACTGGTGATGCTAACCATACACCACAATAATCTGTGTCACAGACAAATTCACTTGTTGATGCACTAAAGTCCACAAAATCAGTTGCTGAAAACGACTATGTCTGGAAACTTGCAGACTGCCTTACAAAAAAGGGTGCTTATATTTTAACAATATATTTAACAATAAATTAAATGTTTTCTTGTTCAAAAGAGTAGTTGTCCTGGGGAATATGTTTTGGGTTAAAAAAAAAAAAAAAAGGATGGAGTTTTGTTACGTTCCATATAACTGCTTGTAATAAAAGATATGTATGCTATAATTTATGGGGAGTAAATGAGGGCGCTTATTGTGAAGAGGTGGGTGTAAGAAAATGTTCTGGGGGTTACGGATGGAATATATAGATGTTTGTGTGGGAGCCTGACAGCTGTTAGTAATAAATGTGTTATTGAGTAGTTTGTGGTTTTGTCATTTGTCTATAAACATATGTGTGTGTTTGTGCGCGCACACGCTGTGTAATGTGTGTTTAAAGCTAAAGTAAAAGGAGAGGAGGAATGACACCCTCTCCCTCCTTTCATCTTATACAGTAACCCTTCCTCCTATCTTATTTGAGAGGGCGGAGGACTACTGTGTGGGATAATTTTCACACACTCACTCACTCACACTTACACACACACACACACACACACACACTAACGGAAACACAGCCTTATCGGGAAAATTAACAAGAAACATCTCTGACATTCAAGTGTGCGCACACACTAACAAACTCACTGCTGTAAAGTAAAAATAAAACAAATTAACCTGCACTTTACCTTTTAAAAGAATCGCGACAGAGACAGTTTTGACAGTGTTTCTGTGTAGAGTGCGTGTGTGCGCGCACACACATTAACGGAATTGATTACGGTTTGTTAAGAAGGGTAATCATGGAAGCATGACTGAGGTTCATGGACCTGTGCATGAGTGAATGCCCAAAAAAACCTCAATGAACTGAAACCATGTTGTAAAGAATACTGGGCCAAAAATTTATCACAACGATGTGAGAGACTGATAAAGTCATGCAGGAAACATATGATTTGTGTAACTTGAATTACTTCACATTATTGATCCTACAGCTATGATCTACAAGCTACTGGATGGATACGCATTATTGCTCACATGGCTTCATTTTTGTTGGATAGAAAAATGGCGTAGTTAAAAAGAAAAAATTTATATGATGATGTTTGTCTGATGTTGTATTTACCTAACACTAAAACTCTCACCGATGTGTGTACATTTTTTACAATTTTTATTCCAGGCGAGGCTGACATGAAACTGCACTGCTGCGTCGCCGCATACGTGTCCGACTACGCATTCCTCGGAACCACAATGCTGCCGTACCCCCAGTACAGAACTCAGTTCGTTGCCTCTCTCGATCACACCATGTGGTTCCACAACAAATTCCGAGCAGATCAGTGGATGCTGTATGAATGTGAAAGTCCATGGGCAGGTCTGTAGTAATGTGTTTGTTCATATTTAGATTATAAAAATGACTAAAACAACAAAGAACAGCAGCTCCTTTAATGAGTGACATATATACTTACAGAATTAAAAGCAGGTCAGTTACAGCAGAAGTGAAATGGAGTGGAGTGCCTCAATGTGTTGCAGTGTGTACTTTCAGCCACACTTTTACCAATTCATGGTGGAATATGAGACTTTATCCTCAGGAATCTGAACCTCTGACTTGTGATTATTGTTAAAGTGAAATGACTCACCACAGCTCTCTCATACACACACACACAACACAAGTTTCTCTGTGACATCAAAATGACGAGACAGCATTTAACTGTGAATTAGAGTGAGTTTAGTCCAAATTCTGACACTGTATGCGTGTCCCACATAGTCAATAGACTTACTAATTCTTGAAATTGAATTATTTTTATGAAGTTAAGTATTTTTTTAGTGGCAAGTTAATAAAAGGATTGATAATCCAAACAGAAAATCAACGTTACATCAACCGTGGAATAAAAAATCTTTAGACTAATGGGGGAGTGGGGGGGTGCTATAATGTTAATGTTTATCTGTAATGTTCTTGATGAACATTTTCTTCGTTTTCTTTTTCTCCAGGAGGAAGCAGAGGTTTGGTGCAAGGCCGCTTGTGGAGACAAGATGGTCTCCTGGCAGCTTCCTGTGCACAAGAAGGAGTTTTACGAGTGAAAGATATGACACGGAGTAACCTGTAGATAAATTTTTGTGCCGCACTAGTAATTTTTCAAGGTCTTTAAATGCATCTTTAGTACCCCCCCATAAAAAAACTGGTTGGTTAACTGTTGGCTAGTAACCTAGTGACCCAGTGTAAGTATCTATCCAATGATGGAAACTTCAAAGCACTTTTTGTAATTCGCTCTGGATAAGAGCGTCTTCCAAATGCCTAAATGTAAATCTGTCCAGACTGATCACATGCTTGCAGTGATTAATGGTAATTAACATAGATTTGCACAATCACAATGAGCCGTAAGGATGGCTCACGACAGACTGTTCGCAGGATGTTGGCTGAGAACATTGAGGCATTGTGTTATCAGTTTGTTGAATGGAAATGGGAGTGGTGTCTTTTGTGACGATGGCATTGTTTTAGCAGTGACCTTTGACTGTCTGTCAAAAGAACGAAAAAAATTGCATGTCCGGTCAGACACGACCTAGAATAGATGAAGGTTTTAGTTTGTTTTAATTTTGAGCATTGTTGACTATTTTAGTCTAATTGGTCAGAATCGTGAATAATTGTCTATTTCCTGCTTCATATCACAAATTTACAGGATCATGCTTGGTCTAACATTCACAGTTCTATAGTAACATCTTACAATTTTAACAGTTATCAAAATGTGTCAGTTTTCCGGGAGGAGACAGTTAACATTTGTAGGAGGAGTCTCCAGACTCCAGACTACAAATGTCAGAGCTTCGTAACACTAAAAGGAAAGCTGTAAGAGTTTACAGATTCTCAGTATCGTGTCAGGATGAAGAAAAAAATTACACTAAGTTAATGGCTAGAACACAAATGATGACCGGACCTAATTTGATTTGGCGACATTCACAACAGTAAACAAAAATCCAAATGATACAAAGAGTGATGTTATATAATAAACTTTTTTTTTTTTTTTTCTAAAAATGGTGCACCCAAGTGTTTTTGTTCCTTGCTTACTTTACCCACCTTGGGTTAAATGCTGCTGATTATGGATCTGACATAATTTAACATGCACAGTATTCCTTTACACCAATGTAAATAAATGTAACTCTTAATGGGTATAAATCCATGTACACATGTAATATGAGAATATTGTTAATTTTATGTATGAATGAATGAAGAATGTTTGCACTTAATCAATGAATAAAATTTTTTTATTTTCTGAATGGACTATCTCTGACCTCTAGTGTCAAGCTTTGCTTTAAAAGATTTTATCATACTAGATTCTCAGACTATTTGGTCTTATGGACACCAACCCATCATCATTTATTGTCTTTGTCATGTCCATGTAGTCTAGATTTAGTTCGATGATTTTGCTTGTATACTAAGCACTATTCTTCTGAGATGGGGTGTTGGTGGCCAAGTGGTACTGTAGGTTCTCCCTCCCCCCATGTGGAAGGCCCGGGTTCAATTCCCACCCAACCCCAGCCACTGGATGCAGTGCCGATAAAAATGGGTTTTGTATTTGCACTAGATTTTCAGGTTGGGGACTGTACAATACCCTTGAGTTCTTCTTCTTAAAACACAGCTTGCTTTGTGCATATGAGTATTGTCATGCTGGAACAGATGTATGCTTTTTAGTTGCAGTGAATGGGAATTAAAATGCCTTGTTATACTGAGACGTTCTATAGACTTCTGTGCTTGTAACTTTGTTTGGATGTGATAGCCACAAAGATTTGGTCAATTAGAGGTCAAAATTATATCATAAATGTGCGCGCGCGCACAGGCATGTTTGGTGAATCTAAAGTACAGTATATGGTGATACTGTACATATGATGTATATAATGATATAATGAAATCTTGACTTTGGTATAATGAAAAAAAGGTATGATGTATAACATATTACACAAATAATTTACATTTTACTGTAAAAAAAAAAAAAAAAAGAAGAAATTTTATTCTACAAGCGGTCCTCGGGCAACCGGAAATGTCGTCATCTCTGCTCGTGACGCCAGTGCTGGTATAAATATCGAGGGAGCCCGCGATATCCTCACGGAGGCGTTCGAAGGCTGTAGGGAAGGGGGAAGACTAGCGAGTGAAATATATATATTTTTAATAAGGTTTATTAATTTGACTCTGAAGGGAAGGTTTAAGAATGCCTCGTGTATACGTAGGCAGGCTGAGCTATCATGTTCGCGAAAAGGACATCCAGAGGTTCTTCAGCGGCTACGGCAAATTGCTGGAAATCGACCTGAAAAACGGGTGAGCAGGAGCAAGGCGCCATTTTTATTCGTTGTGTTCACGGTAAACGTGTTTACTTAGAATAAAACTGTATGATGAGTAAACAGCGATGAACAGTTACCGAGTGCGGAGAGTCGCTCATCGAATATTCGAGAAGATATTACGGTTGGTTTTGTCTAGGTCGTGCCGCGTGGACAAAATGGCGGAGTCGCTGGAAAACAATACCGTCCAGCATGTTAGCTGGGTTGCCTTAGCATATTTGTGGCTTTACTAACGGTTATATCTAAATAGAATACAAATATATTATAATAGTACGTTAATATACATTAAACTACACTATACTATGCGCGTGAGTGTCGACTGTTTTGTTCAGCTGCACGAGCGTGAGCTCTTGGGCCCGAATTTAAGCTAAAGTAAATCCATACTGGGTTCTGAGCATTTCTGAACGATATTGTTTGAAATGAAGCCCTTTAGCGAGTTATCGTAAAATCGTTCGGGTTTTTTTTTCCCGAAATTGCTGTGTGTAAACATGGCTCGTGCCATAATAACTGTGATGTAATGCGCGAGTAACGGGTTATATGAATTATCGCGGGATTTGAGGGCTCTCCTATTACCGCGCATGCGAGTTTACAGCTATGCTTCCATTGGTATGAATCGAGGCAAAACCTTGAGAGGAAACAAGTTTTTTGGCAGACAGATGTTGGAATTATAAACAGTAATGGTTTATAATTAATGCCTTTTAACTATGAATATGCATTATAAATATGTCAACTGTAAATTCATCAAAAGCTTTTTTGTTGTTGTTGTTCCAGGTATGGTTTTGTGGAGTTTGAGGATACCCGTGACGCTGATGACGCTGTATATGAGCTGAACGGGAAGGAGCTATGTGGAGAACGTGTGGTGGTTGAGCATGCCAGGGGCCCCCGTCGAGACCGGGATGGATATGGTGGGGGTTATTGGGGTTCTGGGCGCAGTAAGTCCAGTCTCTTAAAGATGATATTATGAAACATGTTTATTCCCAGGTGTCTCGTGGAAGAGATGACGAAATGCAGCCCCTCGCTTCCCTCAGTCTCGATAGTTGTCCAGCTGTTGGGGGAGTCTTGGAGAGGATTTGTGCTGCTGAAGTTTTCTTACTGGCGCACACAGCAAAACCAGGCCAGAGATGATGACAGCGGGATTGTTTTGATCTATCAAAAATTGGCCTGTTCAGTTTAAATGTGTAATTTTGTTTAATTATGCAGTTGGCCTTACCTAGGAAAGGATAAGACTTCTTTTTTTCAATTGGAGTCTTTCACAAAACAAAAGCTAGTTTTAAATTAGATTTGGCATCGCAACAGTGTTTACATGTCAGATGATGGGCGAGGTCTTTGGAAAGTCTCAAATTTTTCATATGCATCTGCAAGAAAAAAAAAAGAACCACTGCCTCGCTGACATGTAAACAGATGTTGTGACGTGTGATCATGCTGTGTGTGTGCGTTTGAAATCAACATTAACAAGTCCTTGATGTTTCAATTTGAAAGAGTCCAGTGCGGGCTGAGTCCGAGTCCATTGAGGCTAAGATGACTGCCTGTCCCGTTTGGCCTTGGCTTTCACCTTACAATGTGTGTGTGACCTTTGCCCTTTGACCCTTGGCTGACCTAACCGGAAGCCATGATGACAGCAGCCTTTTGCCAATAGACCAGGGTGATGGTGAGGAAACCCATTGGTTTTTATGTATGACGAAATATTGGACAGGTTTTTATGGGTAAAAAATGTAGCAGTCATCTAGTCTTAAGCAAAAAAAAAAAGAAGCAGTGGGCTTCCGTTGCTCTGTGCGGTCAATAGGAAAGGTATTGCTCGTCTTAGTCCTGGTTATTTTTTATTTATTTTATTTTCCATTTTTCTTTCTCTTTCAAGAGTGTAGATTTACATGGCTTTAAATAAGGGGAGCTGGAACCCAGGAGGATACCTCAGACTTGACTTTTTCACAATGTCAGAGCTAAAATATAAGTCTTAACAGTGCCTTGATTTAATGATCATTTCAGTATATTACAGTCATGCTATCTTGGATTATGTTTATTCTTGGGGTCTTGTAGGTCATCTCGTGGGTTCCACAGAGCATCACATAAAGTTTGTTGCTGTTAATAATTAAATAGTAATTTGGTCTCTTAATCTGCCAACATTTCCTTTTTGTTTTTCTTTTCTTTTTTTTTTTTTTTTTACATTTTTTTTTAACAGTCCCTTCAGAATATCTGGGGCTAAGGTAAACTGCGTCAAGGTGTCCAACAAATTGGAAAGAAAGCAGAAAGCTCAGACTTGTTGAATTTGAGTTATTTAGTGAGCAATTTTGCCCTAAACTCAGTTGATTATTTTCCATCTTCTGACTGTTCTTTCCTTCACTTTGTGTCTAAAGGTAGTAGTGGTTATAGCAGCAGGAGCCGCTCAGGCAGAGACAAATATGGGCCGCCTGTCCGCACAGAATACCGACTGATTGTGGAGAACTTGTCCAGTCGCTGTAGCTGGCAGGACCTCAAGGTAAACGCTGCACAGAACTAATAATTTGGTCTTGCTCTTGTTACACCCATAAGTCAACAGGTGCTCTACCGGTGCTCTAGGTGGAGAGTTGGCTGTGTAAATAAAGCTGATTTTATAATGGTTCTACTTTTCCCATTCCACTGCTCAGGACTTCATGCGTCAGGCCGGTGAGGTCACCTATGCCGACGCCCACAAGGAACGGACAAATGAAGGTGTGATAGAGTTTCGCACCTACTCGGATATGAAGAGGGCCCTGGACAAGCTGGATGGCACAGACATCAACGGGAGGAAAATCCGTCTTGTGGAGGATAAACCCAAACGGCGCCGCTCATACTCGGGCAGCAGATCCAGGTTAGACATCTGATACAAAAAAAATATATATATATATTTTTATAATTGCTTGCAATCTGGTTGCAATGACATTTATTCTTAAATCAGGTCTCGCAGCAGACGCCGTTCTCGCAGCAGAAGCCGTCGGAGCAGGAGCTCGCGAAGCCACTCAAGGTCTCGCTCTCGGTAAGAGTTCATGTATGCCTCAAGTTCTGTAATTTGTAGCTGTCAAGGTTAAATATGATACTGTATGGTACAGAACTAGATTGTAAAGGGAGAATGGAAATACAATGGACCCTCTGTTGTTGACTGCCCCGAGTACAAACATCGGTTCACGGCCAAAAAAATCTGCCTAAAATTTGTTTACAAACTCCTTCACGGAACACGACCCAAAAACTGCCCAAGCTGCTGCCATCTGAACAAAGACATAAGTATGTTGCCCATCAGTTTTGCTCAGTCTGTGGGAGCTTAGTTAAAATAGCTGGCATATATAAATCGGAGGCAAAGAAGTGAGAGAACCCCAGAGTTATTTTTTGACTATTTTGTATAATCAAGTACTCCATGTTTTTATATATTGTGTGCATTTATTAATACTTTTTTTTTTTTCAAATGATTTCAAAACCAATTTCAAGTTGTACACTAGTTCATAATGATGGGGACAGATTCATTCTATTTTCATGTATTCCTATGGGGAGAAAAAAAGCTGTGCACAACCAAATCGGGAACAAATTACGTGCGGGAACTGAGGTTCCATGGTAGTTGATTTGATCCAGTATGTATCTCTTTGCGTTTAGCTTTGCTAGGAGTCTGGCTGCTCAGTTCTAGATGTGAAGTACTAGGATTTCTGTAGGTTAAAAGTTTTACAAAGCATTTTTTCCTCTACAAGGCATGTTGGGACTCGACATTTAAGGAAATGCTTTAGTTTAAGAGCAAGCAGTATGTAACCGTGATGGTTGATTTTTAATAATTTTACGATTTATTATAAGTATAGATGAAGAGGAAAATTTACTATACTACATTTCTTTTTTTCTTTCCTTCTCTCCCTCCCTCATCAGCTCCCGATCCCACAGCAAGCGTCGTTCCCACTCCAGGTCCAAGAGAAAGTCCCATTCCAAGTCTCCATCCAAATCCCGCTCCAAGAAGTCCCGTTCTCGATCTCGCTCCCGCAAGTCGCACAGCCGCTCGGCAAGTCGCAAGTCACGCTCCAAGAGCCAGTCCAAGCCCCGATCTGAGCGCGGCTCTCGTAGCCGCTCCAAAGAGAAGTCTGTGAGCAAGAAATCCCGTAGCCGCTCAGCGTCACCGATGGAGAATGGAGACAAAAAATCCCCCTCGCGTTCTCCTTCTCCACATGAGGATCGCAATCGCTCCAAATCACCCATGAAGCGATCTCGCTCTCCTTCTCGGTCCAAATCCCGCTCACGCTCCAGATCTGCCTCACAGGACTGAGTCTGAAAGATGAATTGTGTGCCGTCTTGTAGTTCTGAAAGTTGGCACTTGATAAAGGTGCACATGCATCATGTTTAGATCAGATCATACATGTTTGACATTGCATGAGAACTTGAGGACTGGAGTGTAAATACTATATGGGTACCAGATTTGTAAATGAATCCTCAGTAGGTTTTTTTTTTTTTTTTTTTTTTCCCCTCCCCTTGTCCCTTTTCCTTTTCTTTAAGGCTGTTAGCTCTGATATTTCAAATGCGTTCTTGGAAATACAGTTCCTGCATCAGTGGTCATACTGACTGCAGAACATTTACACCCATGATTTAATAAAAAAAAATAATAATTTCCTTGCTTGTCTAAAGTGTAATACTTTTGAGACATGAGGGGTTTTATTTGCCTGCTTACATGTGAGTATTGTGAAATAGTTTAGCTTTAAGTGACTTGCAATTTGTTAATTGTTTACAGGCTGGCCCGGTAGTCTGGGTAATAAGTAATTGCTGATTCTGTGTAGGATTCAGTAATGTCTTGGCATTATCAAAGCCGCCTGGGGTCTGAAATTTCATTTTGTATAATATAAAAAGCAGTAAACGCCTGAGGATATGGACATTTGGGCTGGCCTGTATATTGCTGTACAGAAACTGATTCTCATTTTGATTTTTTTTTTTCTGCCAATTTCTTTTGTTGATGTAAGATTCCCACACTGTTTTTGTTTTAAACTGGTGTATTGGGTATTCTGCAATATTTTATTTCAATAAACATTTTGATTTTTCCATTTTTGTAAGATGTTCTTGTATGTTCCGCAGCATATAGGTTAAATGTTGGGATGCTTATGTTGGAGTACAGTGATAATACTTTAATGTTTTAAGAGGGGTTAAACTTTGCAATTGCTGGAAATTGAGAGGAGTGGGCTAAGATGTGAGGATAATGGCCCTCAAGTAATGAAGTATTGGTTAAAATTAAGTCAATATAAATGTCCACTTAATATGATAAGACTACGTTACTTTAACTGTTTTTGTGCTGAAGCTTTAGCCATATGTCTTGATTTTTCAGTGTCTCTTTTCTTGTCCTGAGGATCCCTGAAATATTTAACTGTTGTTCCATTTATGCTAGAAGATGGTCACCTTGTGATTGACGCATCTGTCATAAAGCATTTTTATAAATGTGTGAATTAAATTGTATTCCTTTATACAATCTCAGCGCACCAAACCACATGAGCGGTATATTGTACAATGCAACTAGTAGCCGTATGGGGTGCCAATATTTTTAAAACCACTGAAGTTAAGAAAACTTGGTTTAAATTAAAATCTGTTTTTGCGTGGCATGGTAAAGCCCATATTTTAATAAAGGACCTGTATTTAGATCTATTTATAGTCTCATATTTATGGGTAATAATTAATGCTAATCATGCTGTAGTTGTTGCTATGGTAGGCGTCCCTTTGGTTACCGTTGTTTACCCATAATGCATCACGGGCAGCTGGGACGGGATACATCTGAGACATGCTAAATGGTATCGGTATAGATTTAAAAGCAAAATTTGCGGTTTTACAGATGGTACATTAAATTTATGTGTAAATATTATCCGAATTATATTGAAAAAAAAATATTCAGATTATTTCTTCGAGATTTTTTCCCGTTGTTAGCGATGAGGCTAACACGCTAGTCAAGCTAGCTTGCTATGATTAACAGTTACCATCATAACGTCTTGTAGTTTATAACAGCGTTCTGGTGTTTTTTGCAAACACTGCATTGTTTACCTCTGCATTAATTTGACTAAGTATGTTTTATGTTCTTTTGGTCAGAATTTAGATTTGAAAAGAAACAGCACTTAAACCCAAGATGGATAAAGAGCAGCGGAATATTGTGTTTAATTCTTCCAAGAGAGAGGTGTTTACTGCAAACACTGGATACAAGAGTCTTCAAAAGAGACTGAGAGCGCAATGGAAGATTCAGGGGTACTAGTGCTTTTCACAAAGTCGTGCACTTTTGTTTACAACATGATTTTGTGTCTCTAAGTTATTTACATAAACTCACACACCCTCACACATACACACTGCTTCTGTATGAGATAACTGATGAAAGCCGGTCTTGCTTTGTGTGTTGTCTCATCAGAATCAAAGAGGAGATTACAGCTGAGAAACTGCACGGTGTGAAGCTGTGGATCACCGCAGGTCCTCGAGAGAAGTTCACAGAAGCTGAGGTAAAACTGTGGTGGACAGAAGTAAAACCCTGAGATCTACCAGAGTTCTACCTGCATGTCACTTTAAATTCAGATTACATTTTTATTTGTCACCTACACAGTACGATATGCAGTGAAATGCTTATACGACCGCCCGTGACCTTAAAAAAAGATCATCAATAAGAAATAAATAATGGAATAAAAATAAATAAAATATAGAAAAACTTTAGCTATAGAATGTATACCTATAGAAGATCAGAACAAAATATAAAATATAAAAAAAAAAAATTAGCTGTACGAATATAGAAAACTAATTGTGGAAATGGAAATAGAATTCAAATAGAAATATCCAGGGAGTGTGCAACCATGCATAAATGTGTAAATGCAATGTCCATAAATGTGCAAAGTGCAAAAATGTCCAGGGTGTGTGCAAATGTGCAAAAATGGTTTAGTCCTGTGTAGAGTTCTGTGTAGATTGAGAGACTGTATCGCCTCGGGAAGAAGCTCCTCATCAGGCTCTCTGTGTTGGCCTTCAGGCAGTGGAAGCGCTTACCTGATCGCAACAGAGAAAGCAGTCCCTTATTGGAGTGTCTGAGGTCCTTCACAGTCTTCCTGGCTTTGGGTGCAGATCAGGGAGCTCGGTGCAGGTGATGCGTTCAGCTGATCGCACCACCCTCTGAAAATATTTTCTGTCCTGCATGGTGCTGTTCCCAGACCAGGTTGCGATGTTTCCCGTCAGGATGCCCTCTATGGTGCAGAAATAAAAGTTCCTAAGCACCCTGGAGGGCAGTCACTCCTCCATTCACACTTACTCACGCACTCATTTTCAGTACACACATATTTCCATATTCCGATGAGTTGCTGGATCTTTCAATGTGCATGAGGTTGGATTGAGTTCACACGATTACAGTCTGGATGTGTGCGGAGCACCACACACACACACACACACAGTTAGCCAAAAATTTTTATACATGCTTCAACATGAAAAATATACACCTCTCTTCTGACAATCACATGATGGCATCAACTGACATCTTTAGAGGAAACATAATACTACACATTGCTGCCCTAATTCAATTTGATGTTTATGAAAGGGCATAGATAACAACTGTTGTGTGTGTATACATGTTTTTGGAGCCAGTATATTTTGGAATTGTTGTATTTCTAGAAATGTTACATTGAACCTTAAACTGAGGAAAGATTAAAAGGCTTTGCCTCGTTTGCCTCAAAGATATGTCGTCTTTTCCTTGTTTGACGTGCAATTGCAGTTTGCCTCAGGGGCAGCAGCATGGTGTAAATGTTACAACCTGTTCCTTTAATATACGATTTTCAGCTGCAAGTCCTGAAGCAGTACCTGGAAGGTGGCGGGAATGTCCTTGCGATGCTTGGAGAAGGAGGAGAAGTGAAATACGACACTAATATTAACTTCCTCCTGGAGGAGTTTGGTGTTATGGTGAACAACGGTGAGCGACAGCAAATGCACACACAACTCAACAGCACTATTCGCTTATGTTCGTGGAGGTGTGGATGTGATTGTTGTTTCACTTTTCCAGATGCCGTTGTGAGAAACGTTTACTACAAGTACTTCCATCCGAAAGAAGCGCTCGTGTCTAACGGGGTTCTTAACAGGTCATTTAGTTCTCATTGTTTAAAAAGAAACTCACTGGCTGCAGAGTCATCAGGTGTAAGAAATGCTAATGAGTGTATCGTCTATTGCAGGGAGATCAGCCGCTCGGCTGGGAAAGCCATAACCGGGGTCGTCGATGATGAAAGCCTGGGTAACAATACACAGTAAGTCCTTGCTTACTCACTACTCACATATTGTTTGTTTTCATTAAGTTGTTTCTTTAAAACATGTGATGCAGTTTTATAGACTAGACTTTTACAGTCTACTTTTACAGACTTTAGGAAAGTAAAAGTATACATTCAGATGTAGTGACATCTTTAATAAAAACGTGAAATGTGTGTTTAACAAGGTACACACACACACAAACACTGACATTTCTAGCTACAACATACAGGGTGAGCATCAAGTCTTTTGGCCATTTTAGACACATATTACACAAAACTTGTGATATGTACAAAATATGTTGTTTATTACAAATCGCAAATATGAGAGTGAGTCAAAAATAATCTGCACTCCGATTGCATAAACATTTCATTTGGCTGCATCTTATCAGCATTCCATTCAAGGCTATGGTCTCCCAGTCACTGCTGTGCAGGTGTGAATGTGCTGCAACAGTTTATTTGTAACTGTGGTGCGAGCAAAAATGTGATTTGCACTAACGAAGAGCAGCGTACAGTGATTCTTTTTTAGGTGCTCTGAGGATCTACCTGGTACCTAAACACCTCACGGAAGAGCATAAACGGAAGCGTTAGGATCTCTGCAATTAAAATTTTGATACTCTAAAGAAGGTTAACATTTTTTTAAGAGAATAATTACTTGGTGAAGGGACATGGATTTATCACTACAAGCCACAGACTAACCGGCAGAGTATACAGAACAGAAAAAGTTTGTTCCCAGAAAAAAGTTGCTTGATGCTTACAATTTTCTGGGATTCTCAAGGGCCAGTATCGGAACATTTTCAGGAAAAGGGTCAACAATCAACAGTGCTAGTTACAGTGAGATTGTTATTGCAGAGCTGAAGCCTCGGATTAAATGCAGAGGACTGCTATTCAAGGGCGTTGTGATCTTGCCTGATGATGCTCGTCCGCATACTTCTGCCCACTTCTATCGACATTCCTGATCTCACTCCATCGAACTTTCATTTAATTGGTCCACTAAAAGGCACAAGGACACTGCACTACAAGGACAAAAGATTAAATTTTGATGAAGAAGTGAAGGCATCAGTGCATTAAGCAGCTCTGCCTAAAACATTTTTTCATTGAGGGAATACAAAAGCTTGTAGACAGATGGACAAAGCAAGGAGTTGTCGAAAATTTTTGTTTTTTGTCTTCTCTAATAGTTGATTAAAATAGATTTTAAAGACAAGTGCAGGTATTTTGTACTCATCCTTGTAAATTCTATTTTTTGGTCTACCTAATGCGATACTACTGATGATCTATGATAGTTTTTAAGATTTTATTGTATTTAATTAAGGAAGGATGTTGTGTTCACCCGGGATGTTGTTGTCTAATGTAAAGACTGTTTGTGTTACAATCAGGGCTCTGACGTTCGTGTACCCGTACGGAGCTACGCTAAGTGTTATGAAGCCTGCAGTGGCAGTTCTGTCCACCGGTTCTGTGTGTTTTCCTCTCAATAGACCTGTTCTTGCTTTCTCCAAAGGCGAGGTTAGCAAGCATCTCCTCTTGTCTAGAATCTTCAGCTTTCTTATTCGTCTAACTGATTCATACAAAGCCGCAGTGTCTGTGTGTTTGTGTAAAAGAAGAATGCAGGCAAGCTGGCAGTGCTGGGTTCCTGCCACATGTTCAGCGATCAGTACCTGGACAAGGAAGAGAACAGTAAAATAATGGTGAGCTTCAGTGAGCTGTATGATTTATTATGCGATTCTTGATTTTGTGTACAAGTATTTCACATACATTTCCCTACGGTACAGGATGTCGTGTTCCAGTGGCTGACCACCGACAACATTCACCTGAATCAAATAGATGCAGAAGATCCTGAGGTGAGAGAGTTCCGAATAGCGTTCCTGTTTACCTGATGTTCGTCTCAGGTAATCCAATTAAAACTGGATTCACTTGTGATAGATAGATAGATAGATAGATAGATAGATAGATAGATAGCTGAGCCAATATTTTTGCAGCATGTCAACCTTTTGTTGATTATCATGTGTGAGGAACTGTATAATTGAGAATTAACCTTCAAATGTATCAACATACCTCTTTTCACCCTGGACGACTTCTACGTAATTCGTTGTTTAAGGACTCGCATTACAAATATTAAGTGGCTACATGCATCTCTAATAAGTAAATTGACTAGTGATCAGGACTAGAAAGTGGTGAATAAAAGCTTAATCATTCTTTTTTTTCTACAGATCACAGATTACATCATGTTACCAGACACAGGATACCTATCTGAGAGACTCCGAGTGTGTCTACAGGAAGGCGACGAGACTCCACGCGACTTCACCTCCCTTTTCGACATGTCTCTCTTCAAGCTCTCCACAGACTCTCTCCCGAGCGTTATCAGGTCGGTCACAAACCTCGCTTTGTTCACATACAAGCGGAATGTTACAAGCCCATGGTGTTGAACTGCATCATCCTTTTTTAGGTCCTACAAGCAGCTGAACGTCAAGCACGAGCCGCTGCAGTTGATTACGCCACAGTTTGAAACGCCACTGCCGCCCCTGCAGCCTGCTGTAAGCCGTTTTCTTTAGATAATGGTCACATTATGTACACACACTTTTCTTTGCACGTCCAGTTCAGTTTGTAGCTCTCGAACAAGTGCGATTTTATCCTGTGTAGGTTTTCCAGCCGGCCTTTAGGGACCTGCCCCCACCGATGCTTGACCTTTTTGACCTCGACGAGACGTTTTCTTCAGAGAAAGTACGAATTGCTCAGCTGTCTAACAAATGTAAGTGCCCACGTGTCATATTTGGTATGAACATGAATGTTGGAAAGTAAGAAGGATGAGAAAATACTTTGTTTTGTTTCTTTTTGTTCTTTTAATCTGGATGGTCCAGTGTTTAAATTGAATTTAATTAAATTAGACGAGGTATAAAAAAAAGTCTTACGGATTATTCCTTACTTAGTTATTTAGCTTTCCAACAATGTAGAATCACAGTAAACTTAGTTACATTACAAACATTTTTTTTTGTTTTTACACACGTTCCATGGATGTTGTACAACATTAAAATGCAGCTACAAATAGATAAATATCCAACATGTCATTTTTTGTAAAACACAACACAACTAAATCATTATAAAATTTCTTCAGTGCAAGAGGAATTAAACATTTCATAGCAAGTTGTTGTGAGAAAATTCAAACTACTTCATGGTGCAAACAGCAACTTAAGCTTCAACACTACTCCGTTGTTGATTCTTCTACTGTTACAGCATGCTCTTAAGTGTTTTATTCTTTACAAAGAGAGAAGAGTTCACATTTCTCATAAATAACCACACTTAGATGTCCTAAAAATGTATCTATAAATAAGCGTACATGTTGTGTGATTTGCTCAGGCACTGATGACGACCTCGAGTTTTACGTACGGAAATGTGGAGACATCCTAGGAGTCACAGGAAAGCTGGATAAAGAAAAGCGAGACGCCAAGCACATCCTCGAGCACATCTTCTTTCAGGTGGTGGAGTTCAAAAAGCTGAATCAGGTGCGCTCAGTACTGGTGAATACGTTTCACTTAACTATAAATGGCTTTTTTAAAACAATAATTATTTAACATGTTGGTCTGGATCTTTCAGGAGCATGATATCGACACAGCACAGACACGGTTTTCTCCATTGTGAGGAAGCTAGAGGGCGACCGAGAGTCCAACACCATCATGTAGTTAAATGTTTAACTGATCAGGCGTCCGCTACTCTATTAAGGAAATATTTCTGCACTAATTAGCAACATTTACAGGTACTGAATATGTTAATCCTGAAAAGTATTTTCATCTAGTTTAATTCTTAATTTTGCTATGAAGTATGTTGCACTACTCCTGGAATTATTATATTCAATCAGTTCTCACTTATTTCTTCATACATCAATCATGAGAAAAAAAAAAAGAAAAAAAAAGTTTATGCATAATAAATGTCTAGACCACACCATACCATTGTTAATTATGTTTTATTCCTTTCATACCTGTTGATTTTGGTTTATTAAAGAACATGCATGTTTTGCGAATGTATAAATATTTAAGCAAGTTCACTATTACATTAGAGCAGTTATAAACTAGCCTCAAGTTTTTGCAGCCTCTCTTTTTCACTAATAATTTAATAAGAAAAAAAATAAATGACACTACTCAGCAGGAGATCTGTCCTAAAGACTATGACTTAAAACTACATGTAATTTATCTCAAAGCGCAGACACAAAGACTGTTCTTTGATAAAACTTTGAACATCTTTAAACACAAAACTACTCCGGAGAAACAGCTATATATCTTTTTGTCATTAGATCATTTTAATTGCGTGAGCATAGTAGTTGCTCAGATTGAGAGCATGTGTGTACACTGACCACAAGGACGTTGTACTTAAGATAACGAAATTGTTGTTCCATGCACAGATGATTGCTTGATTTGATAGACTACCAACTTCTGGTGAGTAAAAAAACAGCTGAGTGGGGATTGTCATCTTACAGGCCCCGTTGTTCAAATCTTAAAAATTGGTTGTTCTAAAGAAAAGATGGTGAAATAGAAAATAGGATTAGAGCATTTGATCTATTCCTGGTTTTGATCTGGATCAAACTTTTTAGTAGGTTTGTAACAAAGTTTACATTATATAGTTGATTATAGAATAAGGAAGGATTTAAGAAACCAAATGTGATGTTTTATCACATCAGATTATCTGAACCTAGAGAACAAACCATGGGATCTCTAAATCGGTTTTGTCCTATCCTGAATATTAGATTGTTGATTTCAATCCAGCACCTGATACCAATGTCAGAGTAAAATGGTTAAACAACTACCTAATTACATGCAAGAATTCAGCAATACAGTGGAGTAAACATGATTAGATTAGTATAACACTACTCCTTCAGATCATATCCATGTTTGCACCCATCCTTAGAGACCCATAAGCATTACATCTGTGTTTCATCTGAAAACTTGCTGTATTGAATTGCTTATAAAATATTTTAAATAAAGCATTTTCTACAATTCTTTTAAATGAGCAAGAGTCATTGATACAAGTCATTAATATAAATACCATAACTTTATTTCAAGTACAAATTATAAAAATATATACAGTGTTATTCTTCACTTGAGTCACCACATGCATCCTGAAAACCAAATCAAGAAAATAGTTAGAGAAAAAAAAAAGAGAAAAGAAAAAAAATTATTCATTCAGTGTTCAGATCTTACCTAAAACAAGAATCAGGCAGCGTACACAGCTACATAGCCAAATTTTTAGACAAACTCTTCTGCTGCTCATCAGTCAGCTCGAGCACAGCATGTCGCAAGTTTGAATCCTGAAAGGTAAATTCCCTGCATGACCTTGGACCCTCCGGCGTCCCGGACCAAATCAGTGAGGAAATCTCTGCCAGCGTTGGAGGTGTAGCTTGGTAACTTGGACTCCAAATGAACTCCACTTTACTGGAATCCAAACACATCTTGGGGCTCTCCATGTTAGGTTTGATAAGTGAGACTTCCCATGAAGGGTGTGAGGTGGTCAGGTCAATGGAGGAAAGGTCTAAAGAGTTGGCCAGGACTGGTTTCTGGAAGGTCATCCTCTCATAAGGGGTGGAGGACTTACCCTCCAGGAGACTGCTCATGCCAGCAGAATGTGTTGTGATAGTTGGGGACAGGAGGGACATCTTAGATGGAGGATTCAAAGGAGAGAAAACACTAGAAGAGCGGTTACAGGAAGCAATAAGGGTTAAATTGGGTTCTGCATACTCGATCACGATGCTTTTAGGTGCTTTGAGTGATCCTTCAGTGGACACAGCAGACAGGCTGCAATCTGTGAGGAAACCCTGATCCAGTTCTGATAAACGAATGTGCTCATAGTTCTTAGCTGACTCTAAATGAAAAAGAGATTTTAATAGGTTTTGCATCCTACATCATACAGTACAAAAAAAAAAAGCATTATATCAAGGTGCTGCGTTGTGTTATTTTACCAGTCCTGCTGCAGTCTCCCTCCATCATGCAGCTGGCTCATCAGTGTAATGAGAGTCAGCTTGTTTTTATAGGTTTGATTGTGTAGGTTGTTTAATACATACATACAAAAAAAAAGTGACATTTTACTTTGCATTAAAATGTCATGCCTATGGGATTTTTGAGCTTAGTTTGAAAATAAATGTCAACAATTTGCTCTTTTCCCCCACTTTTTAAACAAATAATTAGTGACCACACCCCTTTTTCAAATTAAGGTATTTGTATTGGGTGTGTGTATCTCTCTCTCTTTATAGATAGATAGCTAGATCTAACTTATTCCTTATTCAGCTCCATCTCATGAACATCCTCTGAAAAAAATTTATTTGTGTACCCATGACATTATTTCCAAAAATGGTGGTGTGGCTGGGTAGCACATGTGACACCGCTAGCTATTTATTTATTGATTCATTTTACAAATGTTTCATTCCATTTAACAATTCGAATGATTTAATAACATCCCCCATTTTATATTTAACCTGACTGCATTTCTTGAACAAATTAATATAAACCAAATTAAGAAAATATTGCAGTGGGATGTATGTCTTGTATGACTTTTAACTCTAAACCTGTAAAGGGAAATGCCATGTGTTGCTCCATGTGGTCTTTTTGCTCTGTGTTACATTCCATAATTTCCTTTATGGCTCTGGATTCTTTTGGATTATGTAATTTCAGTTTAGCACTGGCCGTGTCTACTCGCCATTTCCTGAGGTAAATTAAACGTTCATTATCTCTGTTGTATTTTTAAATAAATAAAGATATTACAAATTCCTAGAATTATATAAAATTCCACATTTTAAGTCATGTAAAAATGCCCCATGTGTTTCCTATATTAAGTTCAAGGCAATACATCAGATCTAAAAAAAAGAAAAAAATAATAATATGAATAAGTATAATAAAATATTATAGGACAATAACTCCTTTATGTTCTTAAAATTTTATACATTTCTTTTGTAATCATTTTTGAACAATATAAACATCAGCACATCAACAACATCAGGAATAATCAAAATAACACATCTGTAATTTTATTTTATACATCTCTTATGCGGCACAGTGGCCTTGCACCTCCAGGGTCGAGGGTATGATTGGGATGTGTGTGTGGAGTTTGCATGCTCTCCCTGTGCTTAATAGGTTTTCTCCAGATACTCCGGTTTTCTCCCACAGTCCAAAGACATGCAGAATAGGCTAATTGGTGTTCCCAAATTGCCTGTAGTGTGTGAATGAGAGTGTTTGTGTGTGTGTGTGTGTGTGTCTGTGTGTGTGTGTGTGTGTGCCCTGCGATGGATTGGCACCCTGTCCAAGATGTATCCTGCCTCATGCCCAAAGTTTTCTGGAATAGGATCTGAATACAGGATTAAGCAGTATAGATGATGAGTCAATAGACATCTCATCTCTATAACCATTTTTATTAACACTATATTAATCTATATAATACGAGTTTCACTTTTTTTTAAATTGAACTACTGAAACAAAATCACATTTTCGGTGATATTCTCATTTATTTAGATGCACCTCTTTGCCCCTGGGGTGCGGCTACTCGTTTATTTCTGGTCGGTTCCTGCGCGCGCAGACGCTGCTTGATGACGTCACTCCCGGGGAAAGGCTGCGAAAAAGAAGCGCGAGATAGAAACAGTTCAGGCGGACAGAGCGTTCGCGCCGCTGCCGCTTTTCTTGCTGCATTTACAATTAAGACGTACAAAATAAACAAACTAACAAAACAATCCCCGAGATTTACAGATGGTCGATAGTTAGCGCGCGACATCACGTTGTGAAATCGAGTTTGAGCGGAAAATCGGAGGGAAAAAAAACAACTCGGGGTTGCTTGGAGATGTCTTGGTGGGCGCGCGGGTAAGTTTATTTCAGTCTGCCTGGTGGTTTTATTTACGTTTAACCTGATATGCGAGTGATTTATAAGTGTTAATCATTTGATACGGGGATTATTTGATCTGTGCGTGGGGTGTGACCTGATTTGCGGATTATTGTAGTTTGACTTTGGAGGATCAGCGCGCGCTCAGTAAATAATGCACTTCCATCAGATAGCGTTATAAATCATCACATGACTTTATATCCACGAATTAGCTTTCACATTTTTGTATTTCATTGGTTTCTTTAATTGAATATCGAA
>JAAGKR010006800.1:0-33837 GCA_011419295.1 Clarias macrocephalus
GTCAGGTCACAACATCACCCTCGACACCCTTCGGGGCGATTGTACCACATAGGTGACAAAGTGTGCCTGTCCACAAAAAACCTACACCTCCACACGGAATCCAAGAAACTCTCACCCAGATTCATCGGCCCCTATCGCATCACCCTCCGTGTCAACCTACCGGCCCAAGCTGCCTGCGGCGCTCCGGATCCATCCGGTATTCCACATCTCACAACTCAAACCCTTCACGACATCACCCATGGTTCGTCACTGCTGTTTGGACGCTATGCCCAATTCCCAAGTTTTGCTACAAGATATTGTGGCACTTCCATAGGGTCCCTCGAACCCTAGGTCATGTTTTATTTTATCTGATTACGCCACCCTGGTGGGGCACCAGGGAAATACTCTCAATGAGGATACAGATATGTTTTACCAACACTAGGCAAGGGAAACAAAGTGTAGTGAGACATGAGCAACCATACAAAAATATGCTTTATTAAGAGAACATTCATATAATGGTCCAACCTCTAAGACAGACACAGAATTATAAAAGTAATCTTACCTGAGACCAAACTTGGAGAGAACAGGACAGGCCAGCCGCAACTCGAGCGGTCGTCTAACTTAAGTTAAATCCACACTCAACTATCACACTTGCTAAAAAATAAAATAAATAAATGAAAAACTCTAACAGCAAAATAGAGAATGAATATGCGCAAAGCAAAACAGAAAACAGCTAAAAGCAAAACAGCATCATCAGCCAGGGATCAGCTTAGAGATCATGAGGTTCTATTCCTCCTTTATGGTTAACAAAGAGAGAAACACCCAAGAATGAAACAAATTTTTCTAAACCCATATGGAAAAAAGTGGAAAAGAGTACTTATGATTAGAACTTGATGCAGACCAAATGCAAAGCTATAGGGGTGGATTGAGGGAAATGCCGCAAGAGTAGTCAAATAAGTTGACCATCAGTTAAATGCCAAGACAAGAAACGATGTCTATCCTCTGCAGCACATCAAATAATCGTTGGACTACATGATGAGGGCCTGTTGATTTTCCACTATAGATTTGGCTAACGGTTACAACCTGGACCCTGTAACTTAGAAAGATAGGCCTAGCTAAGACTGCTTTTTGCACCCATTTTGGGTTGTTTGAGTGGAATCAGATGGCTTAGGTCTTTGCAATGCTCAAAGCACGTTCCAGACAGATACTTGGGACGGATGTAATATCTGTAATAACCACCACAGAAACTATGAAACTATATCTATCATGAAATTGCATGATTCAAATTCTTTTAAGAGGGGACTAGTTGGAAGAATTCGTATTCTAAGTGAAACATGCACAAGAAGACCAAGAATTAAAATGTGGAAAATGACGCAGAAGAAAAGTTCTCTGGTGGTTCACAAAGCTGCTGAAGGTGTAAAACCACAAGGTTTTTCACAAGAGTAAAAAATAATGCTGCAGTGTTTGCACTGCAATGACCATAGAATTTACAGGTGTAACACATACACACACACACACACACACACACACACACACACACACACACTTCGATAGACCTTAGATTCCTTTAAATCGATGGATCTTAATTAATCATCCTGTTTTTCTCACAGGCAACTTCATGTTTTATGTATAAGGGTGGGTTCCCCAAAGAATTTGTTTATTGTTGCACCAAGCAGCCAAACTAAGAATATAGTATATAGTCAAGCATCCAGTAAGATGTTTTACTTCAGGCCTTGAAACCCTTTTCCAAACTTTATGTCGTAAATTAGTAATAAAAACAAGAAAAACACAAGGAAAATAAAATTAATTGAGTGTTTCCTTTACTTTTTCACCACAAGGTTTAACTATGAAATGCACGAGCATCATGGCCTAGAGCTGCTTTTACCTTTGGGCCTGGAGGTCATGCATCATTGTGGAAACAATTCATTACAAACTGCATCAAGACATTTTAGACAAGAATCAAGTATAAAATACATTGGGTGATGGAATCAAACAATAATTTAAAGCACAGAATTATTGCAATTATAAATAAATGTGACAAAAAAATTTTTTTAATTATGTTAAACTGTCCCACCTTCTTTATAGTGAATAAATCTACAAATCAAACAGCACAGATAAACAGTTTTGAGGTGCTTTATCAATTTTAAGAGATGATGGGTATCGATTTTAAAGTAGAAAATATACATTTAAAGCTAATAGCTTTAATAGACAACAAATATTCATTTCCGTCACTGCTCATGCCGATCTTAGTCAAAGAGATAAAATATGTCAATAAAAAATAATAAATTTGCTTTAAAAAATGCTCGTTTAATTTCAGGAGGGAAGATCACAAATAAATGATACAAATAGTATTTAATGTGGTAAATTAACAACTGAAAATTTATCACTTATGCCATTGGTGAAGTGATGAAGGGTTTGAGCTAGGAGGTGTGGAATACCAGATGGATTCTGAGCGCCACAGGCAGCTGGAACCGGTAGGTGACAGGATTGATACGGAGGGTGATGCGGTATGGACCGATGAAACTGGGTGATAGCTTCTTGGATTCTGTGTGAAGGTGAAGGTTTTTGGTTGAAAGCCATACTCTGTCACCTACGTTGTACAAACGTCCCGGCGGGTGTCGATGGCGATGTTGAATGGCGTAGCGGTTGTTGGCCTGTTGGATGGCGGCGTTCGCCTGGCTCCATAGCCATCGACACTGACGAATGTGGACTATTGGGTCGATGGCACCTCAACCTTCGGTTCTTGATGATCGAACATCGAGGGTGGAAACCGTGGCATACCTCAAACAGACTGAGATTGGTGGCTGAAGAGACGTGGAGATTATGAGATAACTCAGCCCATAGGAGATAGCGGGCCCAGGAGTGCTGGCGATCAGCAACAAAGCATCTCACGTAGCGCTCCAGTTGTTGGTTGGTCCGCTCCGTCTGACCGTTAGTCTAGGGATGATAACCAGAGGATAGACTACAGGTGGAATTGATCAGACGCCAGAAGGCCTTCCAGAACCAGGTGGTGAACTGGGGCCCCCTGTCCGAGACAATGTCTTTTGGGAACCCATGCAGTCGGACTACGTGTTCCAAAATTTGCTCTGCTGTTCTTTTGGCTGACGGGAGTCCGGCGAGGGCCACCAGGTGGACGGCTTTGGAGAACCGGTCGACAATAGTTAAGATGGTGTTCTTCTCTTCAGAGACCGCCAGGCCCGTGATGAAATTGACGGCAATGTGCATCCAGGGCCGATGGGGAACGGGGAGTGGTTGGAATTCCCCCGGTGTCAATTGATTGGTAGTCTTAGCCCTGGCGCACACTGGGCACGCCTGGACGTACTCCTTTACGTCACTCACCATAGATGGCCACCAGAAGGCGCGTGTAATAAATTGGAGGGTGCGGTTGGCGCTGGGATGTCCAGATAAGGGCGAGGAATGACCCCATCGCAACACCTCGGTTCTTATGGTGTCCAGCACGAAGAGTCGCCCAGGTGGCACACCTGTCGGCGCGGTCTCCATCGCCTGTGCATGCCGAACCCTCGTTTCCAGGTCCCAGTGAAGTGGTGCAATGATCTTGGTGGGTGTGATGACAGGCGCGGGGCCCACCCGGGGGGCGTCCTCTTCATGCTTCATGTTGTCGGGAGAGGACGTCAGTTTTGGTGTTCTTGGACCCCGGGCAGTAGGATAGATGGAAGTTGTAATTTTCGAAGAAAAGCGCCCACCTGTCTCAGATTGAGCTGTTTTAAGTTGCGGATGGTGATCAGGTTCTGATGGTCAGTCCAGACGATGAACGGCTCCCTGGGAGCTCTTGTGAAAGGCGCACTTTTCCAACTTACAGTACAGTTGGTGGGTCTCTTACACAAAGAGCAAGGATCTACACAAATAAACCTGCATTCTAGCAACACACACTCAATCAAGGAAGCAACCTGAATAGGTGAGTACTCACGAAATAGTCGGCGAAGCGAAAGCGGAGTCATAGATAAACTCAATGACTGAGCGATGTGAAGCGCCATTTTGTTTCCTTTTATGCTTCCTGAAAGTGCAACCGTCTTACATTTCGCGTCCTCGTGCCGGTCGCGGTGTGAGTGTGCATGACAAGTGGCTCCTGACAAATCTCTCAGGGTTGCCATTATGGCTAATAATGTAAATTAACAGCCAAACAATAAGTTTTTTTTCCTGGTCCCCTCTTAGGTCAATGCCATAATATCAGTTATCAAAGTAACCACTAGATGGTATCATAACACAAACATTTATCCATCACCTACATAGTGTTCAATATTTGTACACTATGTAATTTAAACTGATCTTTTATTTTTATTTTATGTAAATGCAAATATCCTAGTGTTCATCTTTGAAATAATGCAATTATTGAGTAATAATAATGCAATTTTGAATCTTTTGATATATAATTTAGCACAGGAGTGTACTCACATCTGTTGTTTACACTTAATAGAATGTGTCAGTTCTTGCTCACCTAAATTATTGTCACAATGCACAGCTAGCCTGTAGTTCTCATGCAACTGTGTGCCAATGCTAATCAGCCCAAAAGCCACCTTCTTCAAAAGACATATCAGAATGGAACAGATTGCACAGGTAGCAAAACAAACGTTAGTTACTTCACAGCCTACTAGCCATGTTTTCTGCTTATACCAGCACTGAAAAAAAAAACTGATTACATGATTGTCTCCCTTTGTACATACTTGTTTTATATTTACAGTGCATTTGGTGTGCATGGTCCTAATTATTTACAGTAGTTTCCGGGTGATCCTGAGTCCTATGTACACAGAATGGTATTTCTCTTAATGACATGATCAAGTTGCTCTGAGATGAGGTAATGATAGCCATATTGACCGTGAACCCAAGTCTGCTTAAGCTCGACGTCACAAACTGATGGCTGGACATACTCTAGAATTTCTAAGGACAAAAGTTATGGTTCCATCAATTTTGTCCAGATCCTGAAGCTGCAAAGCCCCAGACCATCACACTACCACGACCATGTTTGACGGTTGGTATGATGTACTTTTAATGAAATGCCGTGTTAATAGGAAAAATTTTGAGATACTCATGGTCACATAAAAATAAAAATACAAACAAATAAAAAGGCAAATCAAAAAGTAGTTCTGTGTTCAACAGCCAGTTTTAAATACAGCTCCAAATAAATTAAATGAATATATGTTTAATTAAATGTGTAATGTAATCAGTAGAGAAAGAAAGGATTAATAAAGGAATTTTTATTCACTGAAAATAGAAAAAATTTAAATGATTGTCTGTATTTTTTTTCCTTTCAGGATGTTAATCCATATTTTGAATAAAAACAGAAAAGTGAATAATATCATTTACTAGCATTTATATTAACATTACCTTAACAAGTGAGAGCTGGAAAATTGTATATATATTGTGTACAGATTTGTCAGTAAATGGCACCGTTGTGTTGCTGTAAATTATGCCCTGGATATGTTTTATTACTGTTATACCCAACTATTACTGGGTTGTAATTGAAAGAGAATAAAAATTGGGTCACCTTAATGTATTTGTAATTGGGATACTGTATGTATTGATGATAATAAAGCAATATGCTGTAATACAGCAATATATATATATATATATATTGTTGAATCTTGTTCTCTACAGTACTGTGCAAAAGTGTTTATTATGTCTGCATTATGTACAAAACCATTCACTATTTACAAACATACCTTGAAAATTAATAAATAAATAAATAACATTAAGGAAAAATATTTGCACGCAAAGAAAGCAACATATTACTGTACATAACAGAAATCGAGAACGAATAAGGCTCCTGCATTTAATCAGTTTGTGGGAAAGACTTAGGGCACGAGGCAGGCTACAGCCTGGACATATTTTTCAAAATGATACTTATAGTGAGGAATATACAGATTCCTGAAACTGGTGAAATTTTATCAAATTAGATATGATAAAAGTCATGAAGATGTTTCCTTTCTACACTTGGTCTTGTGACTTTCTTGTATTTTTGTGTTTGTAGAATCCCAGTGTTCGTTCCTCTCCAATCCCCACAGATGTGACTCCTGTGCAGATTCTGGGTAACATAAAAACACCCCTCTTTTACAACACAGCTGTTTATTTAGATATGTACCTTACTGATTACTAGTTGTTGTTTTTGTTTTTGTTGTTGTTGTTGTTGTTGTTGTTGTTGTTGTTTTTAAATTGCCGAAAATCACAGTCGCACAAACTACACACCATTTGACATGCTTCAACACCTAAACACACTGAGACCTTTAACACAGAGCTACTGAATGTACTGTACTGTATATGGTGACTTATGTAAGAGAACTAATCCATTCTGTGAATGAACTTTTCAGTGAATTAACTCTTTATACTTCTTGGCAGTGTATGAATGTAATGTCATACTTAAGGAAAGTGTTATGCTACATACTGTATGTACTGTATATGTGTGTCTAAACATTCGTTGTGTTTCATAAATGTAAAACTGACCTGCCTTCCTTCATCTACAAATTAAACAGCGGAGAAATTGGTTTTCAGGTGCTTTATCGATTTTAATAAATGAAGTCCATAGAAACTATACATTCATGTTTGTCACATCTATAAAGTACATTCATATGGTTCCTTTATTTTTATGAACGTCACCAAACATTTTGCCTTATATATCACCGCTTGAGGTAATTAAGCGACTCTGTCAGTTTGGTAATGCACAGGGTAACCTGACTCACATGCTATTGTAATATATCGAGTGCTCTGACTCCCGCTGTATGTACACGGGTTACTGCCTTGCCTCTTGCAGGTGACCACACTGAAAGGCAGGTTGCTTTCATAAAGATTCCCACCGACAGGGCGACCGGCTCCCCGGCACACGTTAATGACCTGATCATCTGTGGCTCGTATGAAGCTGTTGACAGTTTTGCAGGCACTACCGGTATTGATGTTCCTGTCTTCGATTGTGCTGGTACATTTATTCTCAGGCATGTTCAGGTAAATATGCTTCTTTTTAAATGCCCCCCAGTTCTGGGCTTCAGCGGGCAGTGCGGCGCTCAACACCAACAGCAAAACCAGGCTGAACACACGGATCTCCATGATGACGTCTGTGGGAAAAGACAGACAAATTACACAAAAGATGCTGAGTGAATATTTAGTTTACAGGATTTGGAGGAAAAGTGAAATAGCTGTGCTTGTTTTATGTTGTTTTTTTTTTTTTTTTTTTTTGCATTTCGCCCCATTTGCCCATGCAACTGCTTGGGTCAGCAAAATGTAATGTGTTCCATTACTTATGAGCCACCAAATGGCTGTGTGTGTATAAAAAATGGCTGTAATTCCTAAATGGTTAAAGCCATAGTTTTGTTCAAAGCTGAAAGTTTTTCATCCTGAGTGTTTCATTTCAAATACAATGTGGTGGTGTACAGAGGTCAAATGCCAAATGCTTTTCTTTGTTCCAAAATTTATGCACCAGGCTGTATTTTTAATAAAATCTCTAAATCAAAGCTTGTATTTGATATTATGTGCATTTTAACACAAGGTCATTTTAGTGCATTTTAGCAATGTCAAAACAAAGAAAATAACAAAGACATACTGTAAATTAGTTGCAAAGACGTGAGTTGGATAAGCTACAGTACTGTGTACGTGTGTTTTTCCTGTTGCTATTAAAGGTAACTGCATTAATATAATTTATAAAGTCAAACTTGAATTACCTTGAAGAGTCAGAATCAGTACGATTTCACAGTTGTAGTTTTCTCTGTGGAATCAGCCAAGAGTCTGACAACTCTGTATCTGCTCTACTCGTGCACGCAAGACCTGGCTCAGCAATATATACAGTATATCAACAGCCAGGGTTTTCAGCACACATGCTCTTTTCACACGATTTTATTCAGTGTTTGGAGACACAGGTGCAATTTGGTATCAAGGTCTCACCACAAAAAAAACGGTTCCACTCCTGCCAGCCAAAAAACAGGAATCTGACACTACAGCGGTCACAGACTGACAGAAAGTTGGAAGGATACTTGACAATGGGTTTCAATCTTCACCTTCTGTAGCCACAGATTTACTGGCACGTCTAAAAAAAATTTTTTAAATTAAAAAAAACGTGCAAGCAAACTACTTTTAAACTACTTTTAAGAATGATATTTTATACAGTATTCCAGCTCAAAATATCCATTTTTTAAGGTAGTACAACTAGTCCTTCCTGTCTCCTGTATTGCATTGAGTGCTCATGTGACCAATATAGTCACAGATGGACATTTTTGTCCTTTTTGCATTGGCCAAGAGAGTGCAAGTTGCTTATGCAATACTGCTGCTATAAGACCAGATGCCTCACTGACAAACAGCTCTGATTTGTTCTACTCTTCCTGAATGAAGGTGTTCAGTTTTATGCAACTGTTGCTTTCGTCATCTCAGTGATTCTCTTATTGGTGAGCCAATGATCACAGGAAGACTTTTAATCATTCTGTGATGTTAATATGCTTGGTGCAATAATGTTTGTCCAGGACTTCAGCAGGTGAGCAATAAGAGTAGCAAAAACGTTTTGTTGCAAAACAACCATCAAGTGGACTAAATTTGCTTCAAGACATGATAATGAAGCCGAGAAAGATCAGGACAGCAGTGAGAATGAAATATTTAAAATATATATATTTTGTAATTATATTTTAAAAATTTAAAAGTTGCCTTCAGGAATAAGTCAAGCATAATTTTTGTATTTTTGTTTGTTTGTTTGTTTGTTTGTTTTGCATAATTTTTGTTTGTTTGTTTGTTTTTGTTTGTTTGTGTAATTTTGTGTGTTTGTTTGTTTGTTTGTTTGTTTGTTTGTTTGTTTGTTTGTTTGTTTGTTTGTTTGTTTAGATCTCTGTATTCATTTCTATACCATAAGATGTCTTGGATTTCTACACAGATTCACTTACACACACTGAGCAATTTCCAGTAAGACAGTAAGCCAAAACTAAACACGGGATTTTGTCATTTTTTTGACCACGCAGGTAGAATTTGAAAGTGAATCCAGGGTTCAAGGCAAGTAGGATTTTAGTTTCATTTTAACCATATACTGTTTAGTACACAGTGAAATGAAACAACGTTCCTACAGAACGAAGGTGCTACATACAACATACATTTACAACATTGTTTAACAGGAAACTAACTAGCTAACGAAGGAGCCTAATTAGCTGACGAGCTGAGACAAGACAGGTTGACAAAACAAAATGATTTAATTAAAAACTAACTAGCCAACTTAGAAACCTAATTAGCTGGCAGGATAAAATTTCAAAGCAAATCTCATGATAGAATATGGATGAGCAAACAAATAATTTAAAAGAGTGCATTTTTCTTTATTCATTTTTTTAGCCTTTACTGACTAAATCATTAATTCATTAATTAATTTATTTATTTTATTTTATTTACCTTTATTTAACCAGGCAAGACAGATTAAGAACTGGTTTCTTATTTACAACTGTGGCCTGGCAAAGGCGAAGCCTTTGGGGGAAATGGGGGAACTAAAATAAAACATTTTAAGAAAGATAAATGAAAATTATGGAAATAAAAAATAAAATAAATAACTAAAAATGCATATAAAAAAACATAAGATGCAGTAATGAGGTCAACAATAGAGCAGCAATAAGTTCAAGTGTTTCAAGTGAGTTTAAGGTAATTTTTACAAATAAAACAAATAAAACGCTGCAAGTTCCACCAAACTTTAGATCACTTAACTACTTTCCCAATGACTCTGACTCCTGCCAAGAGGTAAAAGGAAAAAGCAGGTGAGAGTTGTTTTTGGCACAAGTAACATAAAGGTTGCCTAAAATAAGTTCAAGTCAGTAAAGAGACCTGCTGTTGTCCACCACTCAGCTGCTCATGTACACTGTTCCATCTAATCAGTCATTTAAAATTAAATACATATTTTTTAAATAAAGAAAATCTTTTTTTTTATGACATGATATACAGAAACATTTTAATTAAGTATTAAAGCAACACAAAGATTATTGTGATTTATAATTAACAACAAGATCTCACCATTAGTAATGAAACAAACAGATTAAAATTATATATATTTAAAAATATTACAAATATTACAACAAGACCAACATATTCTTTAGAGGAAGTTACAAAAGCTAACCAAAGAACTTTACGGAAAAACTTTGCAAAATTAGAACTATTTGTGGTTAAGGTGCTGGAGGGTCCCTGGGTTGAGCCCCAGTACTACTGGGCTCCCAATGTTGGGCCCTTGAGTAAGATCCTTCACTTGCAACTTTTTAGATACAATGCAACATGACGCTGTAACAAAATGACACATCTCTCTCTCTCTCTCCATATCATTGGCCAATGTAAGTCTGTATAAGTATATATTTAAAGCTTAAAAAATAATATACTTAAAAATATAAAAAATGAAACTAAAATTTAAAAGCTTGAGAGAAGCCAGACATAAAACCACAGTGTCACTGGCTGAGAATGAAACCATCAGCACACTTAAGATTGAGCACTGAGTGGTCTGCGCGTGCTCCTTGAAGGTGTGCTAATTCAGATGAATCATGTTTTACCCCAGGATTAGAGCCGCGCTCCATTCTGAAGTGCACATCACAGGGTGCTCCATGCCCCGCTTGCAGGGAATGCCGGTGAAGAGAACTTCCATAAAACCCTGTGAGGTCACCAGCACAGACGGCGCTTCGTCTGTGTGTTACCATGGTAACATAAGCAATATTTAAGTTATAATGTTCTCATTGTCCTCAATTTTATTTACACAAGTTAGATACACCAGCCACAGGTGACGCCGATGGCCAGTGGTTATAATTAACCCAGTGCTCTCTGATGCTTTCTGGTGGTCAAAACAGGGATATGAATAAAAATGTCTTGCTCCCTACCGCCCTCTAGTGATGACACACTCATGAGCATTTGATCCTGTCTTATTTATTGGGTCTAAAGGAGAGACTATACCAGCAAAAAGTGGTAAGAGATCTCACATACCTTCTGCACAATTACAGAAGAGCATTTCTCAAAATATTTTTTCTAGTTTATTTAAACAAATCGTGTTTTTTTCCACGAAAATTAGCCATGTGTACAGAATGATGTTGGCGTAACGATGGACGACCTTCACGTCACGAATGTTTCTTCAGCAATATCCACCGCTATGTGATGAGGTTCAGTGTGTTTCAGGAATCTTCAAAGGCAACAAATCAAACGACTACGAAATATGTTTTTGTGTATCTGCTTTAATGATTTCATGAAGATAATACATTGAACAGATTTTGTTTTGCGACTGAATGAAGAATCTGGAGATAGACAGTACCAATAAACAGTGATATTTTTGTTGTACAGTGCGTACAGCATATGATTTTCTATATACTATAGGTTACACTTCAATCACACATGGCTTTATAATAGACCTTAGATATTAACCATACTGATTGTAAAAAAGTTGAAAAGATTAAACATGTTAAACTGGACATTTTTTTCATTTCAGGAGCCGATGAAAGTTTTTGACTACAATATACTATATGAATATGAACATATCTATGTGTAATTAAAATAATTTTTTTTTAAATCAGCAAAATGATTATAAAAATCTGATCAACCAGGTACAGATTTAATCGGTCGGTTAATATCTGACCATTTGATCATTTGAAGTTTCATCCTATAACACTCAGGTTTTCCTTGTAAAGCACAGGCCAACCCTGCTCACATCCTATTGTAATGTATCGATTGCTGTTACGAGCTTTGTTGCCGTAGTCACAGTTCGGCTGTGTCAGTCCTCCGTGTAGTTTGCAAGTGATGACAGGAAAGAGCTGGGTGCTTGTGTAAACACCAATGCTTTTCCCACACACGGCGCGGACCTGGTCTGTTGTAGACAGTACAAAACTGTTCACTTTTTTGCACTTGGTGGTGTTCCCATCACCGATTCCTCTATTGTAAATTTCGCTGGTACAGTTGACCTTGGCCATGCCTTGGAAAACGTGCCGATTCATGAATCTTTGGTAACGAGCCATCACGCTAGGGGGCTGGGCTTCAGCGGGCAGCGTGGCGCACAACACCAACAGAAAAACCAGACCAAACCAACACATCTCCATGACGATGATGCCTTTGGAGAGAGACACGAACAATAATTATCTAGTGGCAATCATATCTATATTCGAGTCTTATTCCAAAGATTAATACGGTCAGGTTGTTCTGTCACCATCAGAATTGAATAAATGTCCACAAAAAAGGGAGACTTTTAGGGTTTATGACACAAATACATATAATCTGCTTTTACTTGTCTAAAAAGACTCAAACACACCCTGAAACTTGTTCAGTCTAGAATAAAAATCTCGTCTGGCCACATGGTAGTGCAAAATACTGAACCCTTTCATACGACCTCACATGGTGTTTAAATTTCAAAGGACATCTTTATGTACTATTTAATAATCTTAATTTTATTATAATATTATATATATATATATAATTTTATAATAATAATAATAATATATATAATATTATGAATTTGTGTTTTTACTTATAAAATGTGATGGTAGAGGAGCAAAAGACAAGAAGTCTTACCAGAAAGAAGAAATTGATGCAAATCGGTCGAAGACAACGATCCAAGCTGGAGGTAAAATACTATTCCGAGCATGGGCGTGTGTGTGTATATATACATGTGTCTGTCATCTGATTATTAAGGATGATGCAAACGCTGCAGCTTGAAAACATGTTACTCAGCACAATGTAAAACCACCATATGGGTTTTACACCTTCAGCAGGGTCTTTCACAGGCATTTCTGTCTTAGCCAGCATTAACGTTTTTCAGCAATTTGGGTTACATTGCCTCATCTCTAGTATCAGACCGGATGAGCTCAGCTTTACCATCCATGTGCATCACTGAGCCTTGGCCTCCTACGATTGTCGTGGAACACGGTTGTCCTTCCTTGGACTACTTTTGGTGGTTTTGGCATACAGGGAACATCTCTACAAGACCTGCCACTTTGGAGATGCTCTGACCAGGTCAAATAGCCATCACAGTTTGACCCATGTGAAACTCACTTACGTAGATCCTTGCGCTTGTCCATTTTTCTGATTCCAACACACCAACTTTGAGAACTGACTGTTCACTCACCTCTTTAAATATGCAACATTTTGACAGGGGCTGTCAGCCTGTATGATCTTATGGTTGTAGTCACATCTTTCTCAAATGTGTTAGAAAAGTGACCAAAGTAAAGGTCCGGCTGCTGATCAGTGTAGAATTGGTCTTTTAGGTGTTTTTGTCACCATCATAGATGTCCCTCTTGTAGATCTCACAGGTACAAATTTTCCCTGCCAACATGTCGATTCAGTAAGATTTTGTAGCTTGGCCTTATGTTACAGACCTGGGCTGCACCTGCTAGCAGGGCACAAAACACAAACAGCAAAAACCAGGCCACATCAACACATCTGATGACTCCGTGATTAAAGAAAGACACAAACAAACTGATCAGGTTGCACAAAACTATGAAGACTTTTTTCCCTTCAGGATTTTGTACAGGATGCAAAAAAATCTGTTTTGGGTCACCTGAGATGTTGTATACAGTATTTACACTGTTCGACCAAAAACAAAAACATTCTAATATTTAATTGAATCACCTTTAGGTTTGATTACATCATGTGTTTATCATGCCATTAGTTTGATAACATTATCACATGTCCTTTCACTACATGAAATTTTGGCTGAGATGACGTATTAATGATGCAGTTGCATCAGGGAAGAGAAACGTCTTAGATGTGACTCATTTTATTGCCACATAATATTATCGAATCTAGACCTGATCAACTGAAACAACCCCAGATCATAGCACTGGAGAGATGTGCTGGATCAGCTAGCAAGTAATCAGTCAGTTTTCAAAACTGATGTGTGGGAAGAACAAAAACAACAAATCTGAGTAATGACCAAAGAAACATTGTGATTGCTAAACAACTTGGGTCAGATCAGTTAACCTGACACCAACTGCATGGTTATGCAAGAGGCATCACATTACTACCAAATGCTGATGTTTGATGTGAACATTTATTGAAGCTCCTTTACATCATGACCAAAGAACAAAAGACACCATGGGAAAACTATATACATATCAGGCTCCTTATCCCCATTGAAGGGCAAGTTTAATGCTTCAGCATACTAAGAGATCTTGGACAATGCTCTGCTTTCAACTTTGTGGCAACAGTTTGGGGAAGACCCTTTTCTATTCCAACTTGACTGTTCTCCATTGCACAAAGCAAGGACTATAAAGACATGGTTTGATGAGTTCAGTGTGGAAGAACTCGACCGGCCCTAACACAGAGCCCTGACCTCAACCCCATCGAGCACCTGTGGAATGAACTGAAACGGAGGTTGCGAGCCAGACCTTCTCATCTCATTACGATATGCTGTATGATACTGAGGTATAATCTGGCAAGTGTCAGCATGTTTCAGTAATGTAAAACTGGAGAACAAATCAAACAGAATGAAAAAATGTTTTTGCAATGCTTAAAAGCTTTAATGAAAATCACAGGTATTGATTTTGAAGGCCAAATAATCATCAAAGCATCAGCCCAACCACCTTAGCCATTGATCAATCAATACATTATACTGTATATTTAAGAAGTGTTTTTTTTTTTTTTAGAGATTGCTTTGGATTTAAAAACTCATTTAGCCTTTTAAAAGGCAGCTTTGGTGGACTTAACCAGACCTTTCTTTCTCATAATGCACAGGGAAACCCCCCTCACATGCTACTGTAATGAAACGAGCGCTCTGGCGACCGTCATATCTACACGGGTTACTTCCTCTCCTCGTGCAGGTGACCACACTGAAAGGCAGGTTGCTTTCATAAAGTTTCCCATCCACAGGATGACCAGCTCTCCCACACACAGCCTTGACCTGAGCATCTGTGGCCCGTATGAAACTGTTGACAGCTTTGCAGGCACCACCAGGATTGATTTTCCTGTCTTCAATCGTGTTGGTACATTTATTCTCAGGCATGTTCAGGTAGATATGCTTCTTTTTAAATGCGTCCCAGTTCTGGGCTTCAGCAGGCAGAGCGGCGCTCAACACCAACAGCAAAACCAGGCCGAACGCACGGATCTCCATGATGATGATGATGATGATGATGATGATGATGATGTCTGTGGAGAGAGACACGAATGAAACATAATAAATTTGCATGTTTATCTTTCAGGATTTTGGGCAAAAGTATCAGTAAATGTCATGTCTCCCGTGTCCTCTCCTCTTCAGAGAATTGCTTTGTTGTTTATTTGCGTTTAACTTAAATTTACATCAGCCTACTGTACATGCATATGTCAGAAAGCACTGTTTATGTTAAGTGAACATCTCCTTACAGAAAACATCATCATATGTACAGTAAATTTAATGTGTGGATCCTGTGAATTGTGTTACCTACTGTAAGAGACAATAACACGTTAAAGGAAATCTGTGAGTTGTGAATATATTATTATCAATTCCTGGCATCCAGACAAGGTGTAGCGTGATGAATAGTGTAATTAGTATATGTGATATAACATCCTTAACCTAGTTAACTCGCTTCTAACACTCTGATCAAATCAGTAGCTGTACCCAATGCACACTCAAGTAAACTCCGTGTTTGGGCAGGTGGTATGCCTCATACAGTCATCTGATCAGGTTAATAGTATCTCATTTGTCCAAACTACTTGAATCTCGTCACCACAAATCAAACCTTTGCCCTCTAGGGGGCGCCTTATGACAGTCAAAATCTAAGGGAAAACTATGCATTTCCTGGCATGTGTATTTTTCTTTAACCTTATTGTTTTGTTTAAACGTTCGATTGATTATCAGTTGAAAGAATATAAAATGTTAATATTTACCTCAAAGATGAAATAGTATTTTCTCACCACGTTCTAACGTTGTATTTATAGCAATTTCCCCTAAAACACTTGTCTCTCCTCACACCTTATATACCATTTCATGCAGCAATTACACCACCAACTGTGTCTGTGTTCCTTATCAAGGTTGATAATAAAACAGCAAGCCTTCTAATTATAGCAAATATTTATTCTGTAATATTGGCAAGGGCTCAGAAATTGTAAGCTAACTGAGGGCACACTACTAGATTGATTTGTGCCATGCCCAGGACCGACTGCTCCCTGCTTCCAATCATCGATCACATTATTTTTGTTCTCCGTACTCAGGTACACTTGTGTATTTACACTCCCCAGACAGCAGGTGGGGCTATGCACCTTATTGGTTTAATGGAGGATCCATTAAACGCAAGAGAAGAAGACAATGAGGACATTAACCTTCCCGTTATGCCTAATATTATTGACATTTCTACATAAAATTCAAAAGCAAGGATGCCTTCATCAACTATGGCTGTATAGGTCAGAGGATGCGATCTAAGGATGAGATTTTGGAGGAAACCAACAGCACTTTGACGAAATCACATCTAAGCAGCTACTACCATGTCCAGGTATGGTTCCATATCTGATCTGATCCGTGCCCAAGTGCGCTGTACAGTTCCTGAGATGTTCCTGTAGCTGTTTTGTTCTTGGCAGACAGGAGTGGAACCCACTCACATTTGTTTACCATCAGTTTCCTCATGGTTTTCTGTATTAAGATATTTTTTAGGTTGCACAGTGGCGATTAGCACTTCTGTGATTAGCACTTCCATTACTGAGTCCGGTTTGTGTGCGTAGAGTTTGCATGTTCTCCCTGTGCTTGGTGGGTTTCATCCAGGCACCCCGGAGGAGTTGGATCATCAAAAGGGAAAATTGAAACACATAATCTACCACCAATGTTTCATTTGTACCCATTACTTAAATCACTTATCACAAGCAAAATTGCATGAAAAATGTGGCATTTGTATTTTTCTTAACCATAATTGTTTGTTTTTTAAACATTTAAATGATATTAAAAATGAAAGAAATGCATTTCATGTCATCTTTAGATGTTAAAGTGAGAAAAGGTACACAGTGAGCAAGAATTAAATAATGATATTTACCTCAAAGATGAAATAGTACCTTCTGACCACTTTGTACTGCTGTATTTACAGAAATCTTCCCTAAACACTTCTCTCCTCACGCCTTATAAACCATGTCATGCAGCAATTAAACCAGGAACTGCGAGAATTTTCCTTATCAAGGCTGATAATAAAACTAAGAGAACACCAGCCTGTGCTTACCAAGCCTACTAATTACGGCAAATATTTACTTAGTGATGAATATTAAGAAGAAAGTCTTGGCTAACTGAGGTCACACTTCCAGCGAATCCGGGTTTACATCTTTTTTAATCATTTAAAGAACAATTCTAGTGTATTCTTGATTAGATATATGCTAACCTATTTTACATGATTTGTCAATCACAGGCTGTGGTGCACACTCTCATTACCTGGTGTGATAACAACAGTAAAACTTTGGAATATCAAGATGTTCTCTTCCTTCACATTATATGAATTTCCCCCTGGGAATGAGATCATTTGGTGGAGGTAATCACATTTTAGAATACAGTGGAACAGTGGAACCTCATATTCCAAAACACTCGTAAACCAAATCAAATCTTTCCATAAGAAATAATGAAAACTCAAATAATTTGTTCCACAGCCCAAAAAAATAAATACAGAAAAATAATTAATACAATATATAAAGTAAAACTAAAACGAATTAACCTGCACTTCACCTTTAAAAAAAGTTAAAATAAATCCCAACAGATAAGTGTTTCCGTTTGTGCGCGCAGGCGACGTGTATTTGTGTGTGTGTGTGTGTGTGTGTGTGTGTGTGTGTGTGTGTGTGTGTGTGTGTGTGTGTGTGTGGAATTAGCCCCTTCCCTCACCTTGTCTTACACAGTAAAACTCCTCCTCCCTCCCCCCACCTCGCTTTTGAAGTTTCACAACAAACACACACACAACGGAAACACTGTTTTAATGGGGAAAAAATATCTCTAATGACACTCGCGTGAGCGCAGACTAATGAAATCACTGCTGTAAAGTAAAAAAAATTAAAATAAAATAAATGAACCAGCACCTTACCTTTGAAAAGAATCGCGACAATGCAGAGTTTCTGTGTAGAGCAGAGTGTGTGTGTCTGTGTGAAGCCGGGGGTTGTAAAGGCGAGAGAGTGTGTGTGTGTGTCGGTGTGTGTGTGTCGGTGTCAAAAAACTTGGCACTCGTAAACCAAGACATGCTCGTTTTTTAATAAAGTCAAAATTTATTAAAATCTTTGCTCGTCTTACAGAATCTGTTGTGTATTGCTGTGTTTTCACAATCCGAGGTTCCACTGTATATATATATATATATATATATATATTGAGGTTAATGACAAGGTGTGAGAGATGTATATGACTGTAATTCGATAAAGTGCTATCGCATTGTATTCATCATCCTTCAGTTGCACTAGAAAAATATTCATTAATCATTAATGACAATCTTGTTTGGGAACCGACTCAAATGCAAGGACACCAGGTTAGCGTTTTTAAAGGTTTATTGAAAATGATGAATAAAAGTGGTGCAGGATGGACAGCAGAAGTTTTCTTGCATACAGACGTTGCAGGATAAGAAAAAGGTGAGGCTGGGAAAACTAACGAGGCTAATCCACAGATCAAACAATGGTCGGTGAGAAGGTAAACAGTTATATCAGTGGCTGAGTCAGAATGTCAACAAACAGGCCAAATATTGTGATATGTGGTGGACATATATTTAGAGCAGAGTCCAAACTTCACTTTACGGGAAATTTAGCTGAGAGGAACAGACCGATTTACAGCACCACTGACTAGATGCATGTCCAAAACAGACAACATCAGATTTATGAGCAGATTCAGGAACAGAATGAAGGCTGAAGAGCTTGAATATGACACGATGAGAGAATCTGCTAAAGGCAGAACGGTGGCTGTGAAATAAGTTGAGTAGAGCGGCAGGTTAATAAGAGACGGGTGGAGCTGTTTAGGAGTGGCAGTAGATGGTCAGTACTAGCTGCCAGAGGTGCACTGAAATTCAGACAAACGAGGTGAGCCACTCTTACATAACGGCCAGGTTTGTGCACCAGTAATAGTTGTCCTGCACAGATTCTCCCACCTGAGCTGTGGATCTCTGCAGCTCCCCCAGAGTTACTATGGGGCTCTTGTTCTTTCTCTAATTAATGTTCTCCTTGCCCGGCCTGTCGGTTTAGGTGGACGGCCATGTCCTGGTAGGTTAGCAGTTGTGCTGGACTCTTTCCATTTTTAGAAGATGTAATAAACAGAGCTCTGTGAGGTGTTTAAAGCTTGGGATCTTTTTTATAACCTAACCCAGCTTTAAACTTCTCCACAACTTTATCCCTGACATGTCCGGTGTGTTCCTTGGGCTTCATGATGCTGTTTGTTCACTAATGTTCTCTAACAAACCTCTGAGGGCTTCACCAAACAACTGTATTTATAACGAGGTTAAATTACACACAGGTGGACTCTAGGCACAGAGTAAACCCCAACAACGTCAAAAAACAGTGACGCTGCTATACAATTTTCATACTGAATTTATTCACATCCATAAAGTACATTTTAATTACGTGTGGTATTATAATAGAAATGTTAATTTTCTTTACTCATTAGACTGGTCCCAAAATGTCTTCTGGCTTCAACAATCTCAGAATTTCAATAAAGTTCAAATGCAGAGCAATTAGGGTGTTTCAGAATCATGTAGCATTAGTTTAGCTTCAGATCCATTGGTTACCAAATGGTCTTTTAGATAGATACAGTAGATCCATCCATCCATCTAGGAACTGCTGTAATCCAAGTAAAATCCAGTAAATTTTCAGTGACATGGCTGGTGTAATCAGTAATAACAGGTAGCAGTTGCATCACATATTGTTTATTGTTAATTCATTGTTAACACAATGACCAGCAACACTATTGCAATTTTTTTTAAATCCCATTAAATGCTGTGTTGTTTGTTTTGCCAAAGAAAATTACATTTCTTTATTGTTTTATTGCTAAAAATTAAAAAGGACATTTTGCATGATCTAATCAAAAAAGAAACATAAATACAAATGCATAGAATTATATATATATATATACCTCATATTTTTTTATCCAGTAATACAAAATAAAAGTTGTATTAACACAATATTTTATAGTTCATTACGAAACTTATTGTGATTTAATATCTGGAAATTCTATAATGCCGTTAATACAGAGAAAGAAAAACTAATCAACAGCATTAAAATGCCATTTTGGCTTCAAGGCAACCAGCTCAGAGATTGACGGAATTAATCAGGGTATTTCAGAATGATTTAACCTTAGTTTAGCTGTAAATATCAAAGGATAAGTACTTATAAAAAGCACCACTAACCATAACATTTCAGCCCACAACAACCTTGTCTTCCTGGTAATGCACAGGCCAACCCTGGTCACATGCTATAGTAATGTATCGAGTGCTCTCGTGACCTTTCCTGCCGTAGTCGCAGTGTGGTCGTCTTTCTCCACCCTGCAGCGTGCAGGTGACCACAGTGAAAGGCTGGCCGCTGGTATAAAGACCCGTCGCTCTCCCACACACCGTCTTGATCAGGTTCGAACTGGCCTTTATGAAGGTGTTCACTTTTTTGCAGTTGTTGGTGTCACCATCAGTGATTTTCCTTTTGTCGATCTCACTGTTACACATCCTCTCTGCCATGCCACTGTAAACATGCTGATTCAGGAAGTTTCTGTAGCGATGAATTACATTAGGGGGCTGGGCTTCAGTGGGCAGCGCGACCCACAGCGCCAACACCAAGACCAGGCCAAACCGACACATCACCATGATGAAAACTCTGGAGAGAGACAAAATCAAAACTGAACAAAGATCATTTTAGAACATGTTTAAATTCTTGAGTTTTTTTGTGGATTTGCTTTTTGTGCATATTTTACATGTAACCCAAAGATTTTAATGAGAGAATGAAAACTCAAGCAGAGAAAGAGTAAAAAAAATGGAACTTAGAAAACAACAGGGCAGATATTCTGGAATAAGTAGCCATGGATTATACAGCACCATCTTCTTGTTTTTGGATAAGGCATAAAATGAGCATTGTTGACATAGTTCTATGGTGTAAGAAGAATAAACCACATGCAGATGTGGGAAAATAATGAACTTAACACAGAAACCTTCCCTAGTAGTGTACTTCTGTAGATCTAAATTGATTTTGTTTAGCATTATACTGTGCTTGGCTCCATTTCTATAATATAATGGGGAGGTGACCAAGAGCCCAATGGTCAGTCTGGAAGAGCACCAGCATTTCTCTGTGGAGAGAGAATAACCTTCCAGAAGTAAACCATCTTGTAGCATCATGCTCAAAAAAAAACTTGAGGCTGTAATTGGTGCTTCAACAAAAATGCTTCAACGCTCATCGTCTGAGAGTCTTTCAGGTGCCTTTTGGCAAACTCCAAACGCCCACATGATGGGCTGTCATGTGCCTTTTATTGAGGAGTGGTTTCCATCTTGCGACTCTCCCATACACCCCTGATTGGGAGTGCTGCAGAGATGGTTGTTTTTCTGAAATTATCCACAAAGGAACACTGGAGCTCTTTCAGAGTGACCATCAGGATCTGGGTCACCTCCCCAACTAAGGCCCTTCTCCTTAGTTGGTGGCTCAAGAGTTCTGGTGGGTCCTAACTTTTTCGAACTTCTTCTTCCAGGATAAAACTGTTTCCTCAAGTGGCCGGGGATAGAATGTACAATCTTCTGAAGGACGTCAGTTAGGATATTGCTGAGAACCTCCTAAATTCATACCACCAAGTCCTTCAGTGTGTGAGGTCTTGTCCTGTACGCCTCCTCCTTTGCATAGCCCCACACACAGCAAAATCCTTAGTCTTGAATTAACACCCAGAGTGTTGATTTAACACTTTCAGAGGACATTCGTGACCATTAGGTCATATATAATCACTTGGGGTGTTAAATCAACACTGGGAATTTTGCAGTGCAGGAAAAAATCACATGGATGGAAATCTGGAGCCAACCAATGTCCTGGAACATGCTGGTCTAACACGCACAATAAGAGCAAAATGTTTTCGGAATGATATGATTTTAGCTGGTGAATAAAGTTAAAGAAAGAGAGAGAAACTGATATGATTTTGGATAATGTCTGTATTGTCTTACCATGAGAGATTGCCTTTAATAGCATATACAGTGTTAAACATGATTTGAAAGGCTTTATAAAGTAAATATCTAATTACCTTAAAGAGTAGGAATCTCTACGATCACAAAATTGTAAAAATAAAAAAAAATAATAAAAAACGTCTTCTTCCTGGATTCAGCCGAGTGTCTGAAATGCTCTGCTTCTACACCCAAACGTAACTCAGCTTTTATATAGTTTTGACTGACCAGTTTTTCAGCATGATTTTTTTTTTATAGGATTCTGTCCAGTATTTGCAGATGTAAGTGGAATTTGGAGTCAAGCTTGCACCCCCCCTCCAAACAAAAAGTCAAAGTACACTCCTGCAGAGTAAATCCCCTTTATTGCGGATGAACTCCAACTGCTTTCATGATGGTCATGTGTCAGCGGTACAGTACATAAAATCAAGTATGTGCATGCATGGATGTAGAGAACAGTTTGAGTATTTCAGGAAATTCCTTGGGATTTTTACATAAACAATGTTTAAACAGAACGAGGAAGAACAGCACTGGAATGTATCACTCCGCATCACACAAGGCATCACAAGGCACTCCTTGGAATTTGGGATGTTAACACCCTACATACAGTAGCACAAATCTGCACTATTTTCAGCGGTTCAGCTGTTATAGAAAATTCACCAATCAATTCATCAGCTTCTGGTCAATCAAAATGTGTAGTTTAGAATCAATAATTGAAAAAGCATACACATCTGGTTAAAAGAAATCTGTGTTAAGTGTTTATTTTTTTTTTTTTAATAACGAATCAAAGAAATCTATGGCGTAACTACGTGGAAAATGGTTTTACAGGTCAGATAGGAATGATGGCATCGATTGTTTTTTAGATTTAAATCCAATCCAGTTGAAAGTTTTTCAATGTTTTTCATATCTTAATAAAAAAAATGTATCAAACAAAAATATAATATGACCCCAATACTGACAGTGTGCATATGTTTGTCCTCTTCATAGTTGCAGGTGGTCATGGTAAAAGGTTTGCTGCTTTTGTAATTCTTGGTTTGGGGGGAAGAAAAAACTTTTTTTCAGTTCAGTTTGTTTCTCATCACACTTTATATATAAAATCATCCAAACATGGAATTCTGTATCAGTACATGTTTACTAAATTAACAAATTCTGATTTACAGGACTGAGAGTCATAATCCATGTTTTTTTTTTACCTGCCATTAATTATATTTCGTTTAAAGGAAGATTAAAGTCCAATATTTGTGGTTCAACTACTCGGTGTCTCTTTCACAGTAAACAGAATACTAATACAAAGTCCCAGTTCTCATATATTTAATATTTTAATATATGATTTAAAAATCTTTTTTTTTTTTTAAAACTAAGCAAAATAAAACATCAGAGAAAATTGCATTCCTTTGATGTTCCAGGTTTTAACAAGCAATGGTAAAGAAATGAACTGACAGCCAAGAATGAACTCTTATCTTGGATATCATATAACTGTTTGATCCCATTTAAATGTTGCATTACCACAATGGGGTACACATCTGTACAAATACAGGATGTGAATTAATATCTGGAAAATACATAATGTTAGATGCGGAGAAATCAAAGAAAAGCAAAGTGATTAAAAACGCCATTAAAACAACCATAATCGCAGAAAATCAAAATGAAATCAGTCAGTGTATTTCAGGAAGATTACACATTAGTTTAGCTGCAGATTCATTGATTAAGTACTTTCACCATCATCTCTAAACATTTAACCTTTTTTTTGGCACAGCAACCTTGTCTTCATGGTAATGCACAGGCCAGCCCTGATCACAGTCTATTGAAATGTATCTCGTGCTCTGATGACCTTTGTAGTCACAGCCAGGTCGTCTTTCTCCACCCTGCACCCTCCACAGGGAAAGGCTGGCCGCTTGTATAAGGATTCGCGGCACACAGTATTGACCTGGTTTGAACTGGCCTTTATGAAGGTGTTCACTTCTTTGCAGTTGTTGGTGTCACCATCAGTGATTCCTCTTTTGTCCATCACACTGTTACACATTGTCTCAGCCATGCCACTATAAATATGCTGATTCAGGAAGTTCTGGTAGCGATTAATAACATTACGGGGCTGGGCTTCATCTGGCAGAGTGAAACAAAACACCAAAATCAGTCCAAACACACAGGTCTTCATGATGATGTCTATGAAGTGAGAGACAGGGAGAGAGCGAGAGATACACAAATGATGTCATTTATTTATTTTTTGTTCAGTTCAGAGGGAGTTTAGTATCACTATGTACCAAGCAAACTATGAAGGAAAAACAAAAAAAAATTGTTTCGGTTTGATAGGGATGGATTTGAGGGGGAATGGCACCCCCCCCCCCCCCCCTGTTCAATATTATAACGTGCTGCTCACAGCTCACGCAAGTTTGCGTAATTTTTTCGTGCTGCTTGCATTTTTGCAACAGCCAAGAGAACAGTTCAAGCACAGCTTTTGACATATTTAAAAAGAAAGACTACTGAAGGAAGTCTTTCTTTTTTTCTTTAAATATGCACACAAGCCAGTTATATTGCGTCACTTGACTGCATATTTGCACACCCCTGGACATTCCGTTCTTTTATGTTCACTCCACTCCCACAATTCTATATTTTCTATTGTACAGCTAGGTTTTCTTATTTTTCTTACATTTTTCTTATATGTTCCTATAGTGTATTATACAGATATTTTATATTTTATTTTATTATTTCTAAAGTTAAATTTACTTATATACAGTTTTTTTGTCTCAAATTTATTTTTGTTTTAATATTTATTTCCTATATAGATGTTCTTTCTTAGATAAGTAACTTAGTCTTTATATTACTCCTATTAATAGTGAGAGAGAGAGAGAGAGAAAGAGATTAGTCTGTAGTCATACAAACTATTGTACTACTAAATTAAATTATTTCATTCCGGTACTAATGTTTACATAGATTTTTATTCTACTCTTATAATCCTCCTATATAATGAAAGTTAAGGATCAAAAGATATTTTTGACAATTGCATGTTTAAATACACACATTTTGTTTTGATGACTCCAAGTTGATCTAATTAAGCTTAGATTTTCTTAATAAAACTGTTCTTAAAAATGTGCCATATTTCGCAATCATTTTGTATGGTCAGTTAGAGCCACATACACTATCCGCCTTGAATCTGACCACTGTATATATAAAAACATATTATATATATATATATATATTTCCACTACCGCTCAAAAGATCACTTTGAGATCACTTACAAATTTCTTTGTTTTTGTTTAGTGACTTATTTTCTACATTCTACAATAATACTGGGAATATCAAAATTATAAAGAACTGTAAGAACAGTATTGTGTCGAGTGCGTTTTTTCGACAACATTTCTTCCTCAAAGATGATGGTTCACCAGGTTTTATCAATGCATTTCTCAGTTCTTAATCTAATTTGAGTAGTTTCAGCAGTCTCTTTAGTTGTCTTTTTTGCTTGATGAAGAATAATAATTTGACCCTTCTGAAACAGAATAGCATCTTTGCCACAAGCACAGGATATGTGTTCTGACATGGTTGTTCAAGAAATGAGAAGCTCCTCATTGCATCAGTTCGGGTTTAGAAATAGCTTGTTGTAAGCTGAACTAAATACATACATAGACATAGACATGCACACACAGCCCAGTCTTTAAAAAATTTAATTACCATTTCAGAAAGGTCAAATTATTGGGCTGCGTCAAAACAATTGAGGAGATTTGAAATTATTGCATCAAGAACTGTCTAACACATTATTAAAAGCTATAATAGTGCTGAACCAACAACTTTGTGGGAAAAAATGTGGAAGGAAACAAAGAAATTAATACATTTCACTTAAACACTAGTGGAAGTGGAGACCTGCCTCCTAGTGGAAGTGGAGACCTGCCTCCTAGTGGAAGTGGAGACCTGCCTCCTAGTGGAAGTGGAGACCTGCCTCCTAGTGGAAGTGGAGACCTGCCTCCTAGTGGAAGTGGAGACCTGCCTCCTAGTGGAAGTGGAGACCTGTCTCCTAGTGGAAGTGGAGACCTGTCTCCTAGTGGAAGTGGAGACCTGTCTCCTAGTGGAAGTGGAGACCTGTCTCCTAGTGGAAGTGGAGACCTGCCTCCTAGTGGAAGTGGAGACCTGCCTCCTAGTGGAAGTGGAGACCTGCCTCCTAGTGGAAGTGGAGACCTGCCTCCTAGTGGAAGTGGAGACCTGCCTCCTAGTAGTAGAGGAGATCAAATACTTACTGTTACTGTACTTAAGTATTTTTTGTATATCTGTTCTTTCCAGATGTGATATTTTTTACCTCTACTCACTACCCATTTTTGGATGGAAAAGCCTGTACTTTTACTGACTACATAGAGACTATGTAGGCATAGTTACTTTTCAGCTGATATTCACACCAAAGTGCATTGATTTGCTGATTTGCTAAGCTGGCCAACGTCAAAAGTACATACAGGAGCAAAACAAATCTATACACAAATGACTGGCAGGTCATTATGAAGGTGCAGATTGGTTAACGCACCAAATTGATTTATGGTTACCTGAGCAACGGATCCCACCCCCTCAGTCTCTGGCAGTATTCTGTCTCGTTTTTCAAGCTACTCAAACAGGCTCACTTTTTAAGGTAATATTAGAAGCGATCTAGCGAACTAGCTAATACACTGATCAACGGTTATTTTTTTATAACAATGTTTCTACAATGTAGAACCGAGCCTCTGTGGTTTAACTACCGAATAAAAGACGCTAACAGTGCTACTTGCCATTCGTTTAATAAATGTCGAATTTCAGGTTATGAGTCATGTTATCATTTCCAGGCCTCTTTCTTTAGCTTCAGTAACTTAACGATCTCTCAGTTACAGTGGCGGCCGCCCCCTTAAAGTTAGGCAGAGAAGAATGCTCCTTTAACATGTAATTATTTAACATAATAATTATTTATTTTAATAATGAAATAAAGTCATTTAGTCACAATATTCCGATGTATTTCTTAATATAAACTGTCTAAAAAAATCTAAACTGTATTACGTTCATTTGTGTTCGTGTACGCGGGGCGCCGGACAAACGAGTGTCTATGCAGGCACGTAAACTTTTGAAAAGCATGTGACCTGAGGCTGAGCTCTGATTGGATCTTTTCAAATCATCCTTGTGCCGCATCACTGTGCGCCCCGAACCCGCCCACTTTTGTTCTTAGCGAATCAATATCGTTTTTAAATATTTGGTCTCATGTGATTGGACCATGTGATTCTCAACGAGTCTTTTCCAGCACTTGTTATGGCAAGCGGAGCTGCTGACTGGATGCGATGTGAGTCAGGCCTTTATTTTATACTAGTAGTAATGATGCGCAATTACCTGATGAATGCCTATTTACAGGTGAGGATTAAAAGTTTAATTTTAATTTTGTTAAATACTTTAAATACTGCTAACCCATCTCCATTCAGTAGTATCAGGTAGAGTGACAGAAATCAGTCTGTGTTATATGTGTGTTCTATACGTTTGCTTATATAACAGGAAGTGTTTGGGTTGATATAAAGTCCACTCTCATGATGGAGGCTCAGGTACATCGTATTAATTTCAGTCCTAAAGCTGAAAAAAATCAGGCAAATGCAGTCGCAAGCCATCACATAGTAACTGCCTGTATAATCCAGTCCAAGACCATCTTCATGGTCATCAAGTGGAACGATATACATAAAGGTGGGATCTTTTACATTTCAGCCTAATGACCGTGTCTTCCTCATATGCATGGACATTCTGATCATTCTCATCACAGATCTTAAAGCTACCATTACAGTACACATTATTTAACCTTTACCGTCTCCATCAAGTGTGTCACGTGAGTATGAGTTAACATTAACAGGCTGTAAAAACACAGACATTTCCCATCAACTAGATTAAATAAATATACGCCAGTTCAACAGGACTTTGGAGTCGTGTTTGGAGCCAGTGACCTAACGTTTGTCAAAAACGAGTTCAGATCCAGAAAGAGCACGACTGTTGTTCATAAGTGACCATGAACTGGTTGACATTACAATCCGTTTGTTTTCTGTTCTTCTGTTCCATACATTGGTCATTTTTAATTATATACGTATTGCAAAAAAAAAAAATTTAAATGATGAGACATGATACACAGAATCCTTTGTTTAAAACCTCCCTCAGAAGCTGTTACAAATAATAAAAGGCACAAAATAAGTCAAGATTATCAATGAGGTAAACATAAATAAAGATTTATGAAAAAAAAATATATATATATACATTTTCTGGAAATGATTACAAAATCTAATCCTTTAATAGATGCTTTCTGGTCACAGGTGTAGCAAATCACGCAAAAAGAAAAACTTGGATAAATATTTTAATATAAATTTACTGATATACATTACATATTGATATACAGTGTATATGAAAATATTATTCATATTATATAAATATAATATACATCATACTGATGTTCTTTTCCTGAAGTGTATATAAATTTTTTTGGCTGAGTCTGTATATTTATATATTTATATAAATCCCCCACCCAGCTAAAAAAAAAAAAAAAAAAAAAAGCACATCATGTCTCATCAGGTCACAAAAAAGTTGCTGATTACTGATTAATATATGTTTTATAAAATCTGTTTGTGTATTAGGTTCAGTGGTTTGGTGTCTCCTGGTACAGAGTTTCTGGCCTTTGCTCTGTTTATGAAATCAAAATACCTGCTTAATCTGTGTGTGTGTGTGTGTGTGTGTGTGTGTGTGTGTGTGTGTGTGTGCTCTATTTTAATTTGTTAATTTATTAATTTCATTAGGTTTTAGCCTGCATGTAAACAAGCGTGTATTCATACATTACTTACCATGGCGTTTCAATACTTAGAGATCTGCACACAATCCCCAAGACGGGAATCGAACCCGGACCCTGGAGGTGCAAGGTGACAGTGCTACTTACAGAGATGTGCTGTTGTAGTAAATTATCAGTGTAAAAGTGTTGTTTTGAATTGAAATAGCTATTACACTTTAAACACCCCAGGCAATGGTTGAACGTGTTACAAACCTCAAGTTCCTGGGGATACACATTTCTGAGGATTGAACTTGGTCCAAAATGTGGTAAAAACCGCCCAGCGCATCATCGGTACCCCACTTCCTGTCATTGAGGAAGTCTACAAGTCTACTAGAGGAGGTGTCTGCGTAGAGCTCGAAGCATCGTGAAGGACACGTCTCACCCTGCACATGTACTGTTTTCTCTCCTTCCCTCTGGAAAAAGGTTCAGATGCCTAAAAGCCAAGAGCAGCAGGCTGAGGAACAGTTTTTACCCCACAGTGGTTACCTTATTGAACACAACTTCACTGACCCCCTTACATGGTCGGTACCACCATCACTGATAACCCAACATTCCTGTTTAATGCCTCTGTAAATACTTCCTGTTCATTCATTTGTACAGTCTGCACATGGACTGTACACTAATATGTGTATATTCATATATGTAGATATGTGTGTATAGGTATACTCTGCTTTTCCATCCAGCTGTTAAATTACTCATATTTATTGATACGTATATTCATACTATTGCACATAATGTAAATTCACCTATATATAGTTTCTGTATATCTTTATTCCACATATTTATATTTAGACATACATTTATATATAAAGTTTTATAGATCTGTATATATGTTTATATTGCACTGCTAACTTGCACTTCTGGTTAGATGCTAACTGCATTTCGTTGCCTTGTAACTATGTGCAATGACAATAAAGTTGAATCTAATCTAATCTAATCAATGGTGATGCAGATGCCACTGATTTTAATTAAAACTTTGCCTCTTGTGGCGAGAACTGGTATAGCAGTTATAACTGCTTGCTCTCTGGCTCCCTCTAGCGATGAGAGAATAATTTCTGATGATTTGGGAAACCAGTAATAACTATACAAACAAAAATTTGGGGGACGGGGGGGGGGGGGGGGGATTACTTGGTGGTAAAAAGTATTTGCACCTTCCTGATTTTTTTTCTGCATATTTGTCGCACTTAAATGATTATCAAACAGATCATCAAACAAATTTTAATATTACACAACCATAACCTGGGAAAATACAAAGTTACATGTTCGATGTAAATCACGAATAAACTGTGATTGACCTAAGTTAAAGTTAAAGTAATCAAGAAATTACTTAAACAGAACCTGTCTGACAAAGTTAAGCAGGCTTTAAGATCTAAAAACAAAAAAAAACAACACATGATCAAAATCATCCTCATTTACTCATATTATTAGTGTAATATTATTAGTGTAATATTATTAGTGTAATATTAAATTTATTTGATGAATCAAATACTTTTTTACAGCACTGCATAATAGTTTGTATATATAAAATGGCAGCAGATTCCAACCTGTATGCCGGTTTTTGTAGGTTTTGACATGTTAAGAGCCCCAAAAGGGCCTGGATGTTTAAAAAAAAAAAAACATGATGCTACTGTATAGTGCTTGGACCCTAAAGAAATGACTTAACACTTTGTAGTAAATGATGTTAAAGATATCATAAAAAACCATCAAAGCTCAATTTAGGGTTTGTAAAGTTAGTAAAACATACCCACTCTCACTCATCATCATCGTCATTACCGCTCCGGGCTGAATCCTGTAAAACAGGGCAATCCATCGCAGGGCACACAAAACTACGGCAATTTGGGAACACCAATTAGCCTAACCTACATGTCTTTGGAATGTGGGAGGAAACCGGAGAACCCGGAGGAAACCCACCAAGCACGGAGAACTCCAAACTCCATGCACACAGAGACGGGAATCGAACCCAGACCCTGGAGGTGCAAAGCGACAGTGCTAACCACTACACCACCGTGGTGCCATTTTATTCCATCTCACTTCATCAGTTGTATATTTGTAAAGTGAGACAAGGTGTTATTGTGAAAATGGGACAGCAAGGTAAGGAGTATTGCACATTTCAAAACTTGATTTGACTTCGTCCATTGTCGATATAATGTTTAAATAAATAATTTTGACATTTTTTAAATAAAGTATAAATAAATGACAAAATGTTTAATATATTTTAGCTCCCAACATCATATTCAGAAAGCACAACAAAAAAACACAACAAAAGTCAAACTTACCCCAACCAGCTATGCTACTTGATAGGGAATACAGTATAGAAAGTGAAATATGATCATATTTAGGTTGAAATATATTTCCTCTGACATTTCTATACAAAGAGTCAAAGCGGGACGTGACCTTGTTCCAAGCCATTTTCCCTGCGCACCTCCAGAAAACTTTCTACCTTGATGGTGTCCAAGCACTAGTGATACGCTGGGATAAGTGGGATTAGTGTAGTGATTAATATTTTAAGATGTGATTTAAAAGAAGTAACACACCAAGAAAAATAAAGCATGAAAAAAAATGTTTCTTTATTGTTTTGGTAAAGAAAATGAAAATTTATTTCACAGTAGTCGCAGTCTGGTGGTCCTTCGCCACTATGAGGTTTGCAAGTGACCACAGGGAAAGGCTGCCCACTTGTATAACATTTTTATGATGATGAATATTAATGTTTGGGTGATGTCGTCACTGTGGGCATGAAAAGCTGCACCGTGAGAAACAATGGTAAATTAAATGACTTAACACGTAATGATGTTAAGGATATAAACATCAAACCTCAATTTAGGGTTTGTAAAGTTTGTAAAGCATATCAAAGATGATTGTGATCTGTACATGAAAGACAAAAAATATGTTATTTTTGTTAGGGGGCATTTTATTACATCTCGCTTCATCACCTGTATGTTTGTAAAGTGGGACACGGTGTTATTGTTAATGTAGGACAGCATGATAAGGTGTATCGCACATTTCAAAACTTGTCTATAATATGTGTAAATAAATAATTTTGACATTTTTTAAATAAAGTATACTTAAATAAAAATGGTTAATAAACATATACAAATAGCAACCTTAGAATTCAACCTTCACCCAACCTGCTAAGATAACTTAATAGAGAATGGCGAGATCATATTCAGGGTGAAGGATTTTTTCTTTGACATTTATATACAACAAGACAAAGTCAAGTCAAACTGCGTCCTGACCTTGTTCCAGTTCATTTCCACATGTTCGGCCCATTAAAGGAGTTCCCAGGAGGCCTGATTTTAAGCAGTCTGATCGTAACTCTGGCATAATGAGAAAACTTTCTACAGTACCTTGATGGTGTCCAAGGACCTGCTGGGATAAGTGCATTAGTGTAGCAGGGGATTATCTAGAGAAATAAAGAGAGTTTTAACTCTCAGAACTATATGTGGTTCCCGTTATTCTGCACAATCAAAAGTTAATTGTGATTTATTTCAGAGACCAAAGAGAATGGTGAAGTGGGACAGCCATTCTGTCAAAGCAGGACACTCAAGTCTTTTGTTTTGTAAGTGTTTTGTCTTTGGCCAGTGTCCCACTGTTATAGTACAGGTGTCCCATTTTATCAGCATCCCCTAAAAATATTTCACATTTGTTCAACAGAGCTGCGAAGAGGGCGGCGTGGTGATTTAGTGGTCAGACTGTCGTCTCGCACCTCCAGGCTCTGGGTTTGATTCCCACCTTGGGGTCTCTGTGAATGGAGTTTGCATGTTCTTCTCGTGCTGGGTGAGTTCATCAAGTCATATAATGTTAGTATAAATGGTATTAACATTACAGTTAAAAGTGACATGAGATTTCCAAAACTTTACCAATGTTCAACCTAATTATTTTAAGGACAATTAAAGTCCAGTATTTGTGGTTCGAATACTCAGTGTCGCTTTCACAGTAAATAGAATATTAATGCAAGTCTCAGGTCTCTTGTCCTGTAGATTTAAATTTTTAAGATATGCTTTAAAAGGAAAATAAAATATCAGAGAAAATTGATATTCCTTTTTGTTTGTTTGTTTGTTTTTTTGTAAAGAAAATTCTAATTTGATTTCACAGTTTTTAAGAAAAAAAAAAGTAAAAGCATTTAAGTAGTTAAATATGTCTCACCCAAGATATACATTTGCACAGTCCGACCAAAAACAAAAACACTCCAATACTTAATTGAACCACATTTAGGTTGGATTACATCGTGTGTTTATCATGGCAGTGATGAACCTTATGCCATGTCCCTCTACTGCATGAATTTTTGGCTGAGATCTTGTATTAATGATGCCGTGGTATCAAGGAAGAAAAACGTCTTTGATGTGATAACCTGGTCGTTCAGTACATTCAGGTCACTGGCTGAACCTGATCAACTGAAGCAAACCCCAGATCATAGCACTGGAGAGATGTGCTGTATCAGCTAGCAAGTAATCAATCAGTTTGCAAAATTGATGTGTGGGAAGAACAAAAAATGGGAGGCGTACAAATCTGAGAAATGACCAAAGAAACATTGTGATTGCTAAACAACGTGGGTCCGATCAGTTAACCTGACACCAACTGCATGGTTATGCAAGAGACATCATATTACTACCAAATACTGAGGTTTGATGTGAACATTTATTGAGGCTCCTTTAAATCATGACCAAAGAACAAAAGACACCATGTGAAAACTATATATATATATATATATATATATATATATATATATATATACTGTATATTTCAATCAGGCTCCTTATCCCCATTGAAGGGTAACATTTTAGGGAAGACCCTTTTCTATTCCAACTTGACTGTTCTCCATTGCACAAAGCCAGGACTATAAAGACATGGACTAAACCAATAGAGGGATTAAATCGATTTTACAACATAGAAACATTTAAAACATCGAAATCAGATTAACTTATGCTGTATGATACTGAGATATAATCCTGACAAGCTTCAGTATGTTTCAGTAATGTAAAACTGGAGAAGAAATCAAACAGCATGAAAAAATGTTTTTGCAATGCTTAATAGCTTTAATGAAAATCACAGGTATTGATTTTGAAGGCCAAATAA
>JAAGKR010006801.1:0-24349 GCA_011419295.1 Clarias macrocephalus
AACCATAGGTGAAGTGATAAAGGGTTTGAGCTGAGAGGTGTGGAATAACGGGTGGGTTCGGAGCGCCGCAGGCAGCTGGAGCCGGTAGGTGACAGGGTTGATCCGGAGGGTGACACGGTAAGGGCCGATGAACCTGGGTGAAAGTTTACGGGATTCTGTGTGAAGATGCAGATTCTTTGTTGATAGCCAGACCTTGTCACCTACATTGTACAACCGTCCCGGAGGGTGTCGACGGCGATGTTGAGTGGTGTAGCGAGTGTTGGCACGATGGATGGCTGCTCTTGCTTGGTCCCACAGCCGCCGACACCTACGGACCAACCGTTGGGCCGACGGCACATCAACCTCCGGTTCTTGGTGGTTGAACATCGAAGGTTGGAAACCGTGGCATACCTCAAATGGACTCAACTCGGTGGCGGACGAAACATGGAGATTGTGGGAGAGTTCAGCCCAGATGAGGTAGCGGGCCCAAGAGCGCTAACGATCGGCGGCGAAGCATCTCAGATAGCGCTCCAGTTGTTGGTTGGCCCGTTCCGTCTGACCATTAGTCTGAGGGTGGTATCCTGATGAGAGACTACAGGTGGAGTTGATCAGACGGCAGAAGGCCTGCCAGAATCGAGCAGTGAACTGGGGCCCTCTGTCCGAGACGATGTCCTTTGGGAACCCATGCAAGCGGACTACATGCTCTAATATCAGCTCGGCTGTGGTTTTAGCTGACGGGAGAAATTTGGAGAGATAGCGTCGGAGACGGCATTGGAAAACTCAATAACTGAGTGATGTGCGGCGCCATCTTGTTTCCTTTTATACTTCCTGAATCACGACCGTACTACTTCCGGGTCCTAGTGCCGGTCGCGTTGAGTGCGCATGACACATAATATTCATCAGTTTCTGTCATTATGTCCTAAACGAGGGCTATAAAATTTGCTTGAGTTTGCCGTTTTTGACGGCGACCCTTTAATTACACACATTTCAGAATGTGATGTGAATTTGATGACTCAGTGCTGGCAGTGGGCGTTGGCCTTTAGAGATACAGACTAATATTTGCGATTTTAGATAATCCTGTAATAATTTATCAAGTAAAATCCAACCACACCTTTGTTCCACAGAGTGATGTCCAGCTCCTCACGTCATTCTGCCACCTTAAAGTTTAAAACAGACATGATACAGAAATAGCCCTAGCACTCCGAAGTATGCAATCTGGTAAATCACCTGGACCAGATGGATATCCTTCAGAATTTTTAAAAACCTTTTCCAATCAGCTCTCTCTCCTCTGTTGGCGTTAGTTTTCCAAGAAAGCTTTTCCTCTGGATCATTGCCTCCAACAATACGCCAGCAGTTATCGCCTTAATTTTAAAGAAGGAAAAGAACCCTCTTGACTGTAGTTCATATCGTCCAATTTCATTGTTGAATACAAATACGAAAATCTTAGCAAAAGTTTTGGCCCGTCGTCTGGAGAAAGTTATGCATTGTGTCATTTCACCTGATCAAACAGGCTTTATAAAGAACAGATACTCTTTTTTTAATATTAGGCGCCCGGTGAATGTTATCTATAACCCATCTCTATCTGACAATTTGGAAACAATTATTTCTCTCAATGCTGAAAAAGCATTTGATAGAGTGAATTGGGATTTTCTTTTCTACACTCTTGGTAAATTTGGTTTCGGCCCTAAATTTATATCATGGATAAAAGTGCTATACTCATCCCCACTGGCTGCCATTCGGACAAATAACAACCAATCCCCTTTGTTTGTCACCCCTTCTCTTTGCTGTAGCTATTGAACCATTGGCTATTGCATTAAGTAAATGCTAATATTAAAGGCATCTCTCGTGGTGGTGTGGAACATAAAGTTTCCCTTTATGCTGATGACATGCTGCTTTTCATTTCCGATCCTCCTCATAGTCTACCGACACTTGTGGATTTATTGAAAGACTAATTTAAAATAATATAGCACAGTTTCCTGACTCAATCCCCTTTAAGATTCGTCTCAGAGAAATTAAATATCTAGGGATTTGGGTAAAACATAACCATGACGATCTGTACAGGGCGAATTATCAGATTCTACTTTCCAAAATAAAATTTAATCTTGAACAATGGGACCTGCTACCCCTCTATTCTCTCTAGAATATATACAATTAAAATGAATCTGTTTCCAAAATTCCTTTACCTATTTCAGTGTATTCGAATCTTTTTAACAAAATCATTTTTTAATAACTTCAGATTTCCACATTTATTTGGAATAAAAAACAACCACGTAATAAACAAAGTATTCTACAGAGGCCCCGTGAATTAGGAAGAATGGCACTTCCAAACTTTCTTTATTATTACTGGGCTGCTAATGTGAGGGCAATGTTATTCTGGGCGAAGTATAATGTCAATCCTTTCGTCTGGGTAGCTGTAGAGGAAGCATCAATGGGATCGATATCTCTCTTATCATTACTATGTGCTAAATTGCCACAATAACAGCCCACATCTTGTTTTACCTCAAACCCACTGGTTATACACGCCGTTAAAATTTGGAATCAGTTTCGGCATCATTTCAAGTTTACTGATCTATCTTTAATAGCACCACTGAATGGGCACTGTATGTTTGCTCCGTCCTATATAGATGATGCTTTCGGGGTTTGGTTTAAGTGTGGTGTTGTGTCATTACACAATCTCTACATTGACAACATCTTTGGCTCATTTGATCAACTTATACAAAAGTTTAACATTCCCAGGAATGTTTTTTTTTTTTTTTTTTTTTTTAGATATCTACAGCTGAGGAATTTCATTTCCTGTAATTCTGACTCTTTCCCTTTGTCTCCTTCTCCATCCCTCTTAGATTCTGTTTGTAGCTGTAAACGGGATGCTAAACAGATGATTAGTTCTGGATACAAGTTATTGAACACAAGTAACTCAACCACATTAAATATACTTAAAGGCATATAGGAAAATGATCTACAAGAACAAATTTCAGATAAACTGTGGCAAAAAATAATACTTTTTTTAAATAGTTGGAACACATTAGAATTTACTCATCATCAGTTTGCCTCAAACATACAGCCATTCAATTTTAAATTGTCCACCGGCTTCACTGGTCCAAGGTAATACTAGCAAGGATTAGAGAGGACTTTGATCCCACATGTGACAGATGTAAGCAGGAACTAGCTACGCTACTACATATGTTCTGGACGTGCCCAAAACTTGTCAAAAATATGCCAAATAGCATTAGAACCATCCCCATTTATTGCACTTTTTGGTGTTGATTCAGGTGGTGCTTGCCTAAATGACGCCCAGGCCAATATGATCGCCTTTAGCCCCCTTCTCGCTAGAAGAATGGTCCTGTTTAAGTGGAAGGAGTCGTTGCCACCAGTGGGTGCTTACTGGATTAAAGAGGTCTTGTATTACATTCACCTAGAAAAGATTTGATATTCTTTTCTTGAATGTTATGATATCTGGCAACCATTTATGAGCCATTTTGAAAATATAGATGCAGATAAATTGGATATTATTGTTCAATGAACTACAAAGTTACAGAATCATTTCAGTACAGCTGCATTGTACTTGGACTCATTCAGAATTATTGTTCTTCCCCAAACTGCAGTATAATAGCAGTAAAACTGCAGTTTTTATCCCCGAAACGGAGGTTATTTTTTGTAAGGGTAAATTAACAAAACTAACTAACTAACTAACTAACTAAGATACCAAATTAGCTGACTAATTGAGACAAAACAAATTAACTCCATGAAACAAAAACACTATCAAAGTTCTATACACAAAACAGCAAAAAGACAACATAAAGTGCAGATGCAAAAGTGCAAACAAGTTCGACAACATCACAACAACATGACAACAATCCAATACTCTGAGGTAATGAGGTAATGAGGTGAGGTAGCGCAAGTAACCTGTCTGTGAGATGTTAGATGAGAAACAATAAAATTTTCTTGTCAAAGTAGCAGCGAAGATAGAAAAGAGTTCATGTGCAAGTTGCAGGTAATAAATATTGTGCAAAAAAAAAGCCAATTACCAATTTTCATCACTATAATCATATTGTTGATATAAAAACAATCAAAACATTTAGAAAAGACATGAATGAAGTAAAATATTAAATAAATAAACATTAAACTTCACTTAACATTAATTTATGATTCCCCTTTGCTCTGGCTCATTTTGTAGCAAAACTGAAAGTGGCTCCCTTTTCTTCTTGCTACTATCCTCGCTAACATTCTTGGGACTCATAGTTCTGTGTCGTCACTAAATCTTGCACAGAATCTTGCGTAACTGAACAGACGTTCGGTTCGGCTCGATTCTGTGAAAATGCTTCGTATGCGTCATATGCCGGTGCCAATTTCTTTAAAAAAATATCCAAGACTAGATTTATATTTAAAGAAATTACTTTTTTTTTTTTTTAAAGAATTTTAACAAAAGAAAAAGAGGATGCAATACAACATTTTTTTTCATATAGTAAAGTAAGAGACACTGTGTATATACTGACCCTGCCTCCTAAGATACCGTGTGTGTTAACCGTTTGCGATAATGACGTCATATTTTTTTTTTACCACTCAGGTCTATGTACTAAATTCTGTATGAAAAGCTATCCATATTAACCATGTAAGCACTTTTATTTCCAGCTCCACCAGAAATCAAGGTTTACAGCCAAAACCCTGTTGTGTATGGCAAGAAGAACACACTGATCTGCCACGTTACTGATTTCTTCCCTAAATACATTGACATCAAACTGCTGAAGAATGGCGACGAAATTCCAAGTGCTGAGCAGTTCGATCTGGGATTTCATTCAGACGGGACGTTTCACCAGTCCAAGAAAGCCAGTTTCACCCCAGAAACGGATAACATATTCGCCTGCCTTGTCAAACACATGCAGAATGAGAAGACAGTCATCTGGGGTAAGACTGTGTCCTGTGTTAAGGCAACCCTCACTGATGATTTGCGTGATATGTTGTTATGAGACCAGTGTTGACGCCACAGCTTTGTTTGAGGATTCTGTTTTCTTTCCTTGCAGAGCCAGACGTGTAAACCTGCCCGGTTTTCATAAGTAATGCCACCCATGAAAAGCGAAAGTGTTGTTAATAGCATTAATAGCACTTTTTTTATTCTGTTTTTACGAATGAGAATAAACTTTACAGTTGTCTTATTATCTATTGCTCCACAGATTACACAGGGCCACTCATTCTTTCCATGCTTGCAGTAATGATACCACTTTTCCACCATCAATTCAAGTCTCTTCAGTAAATTTAATTACTCTGTATATCTGTCTTTATAGAGCTGGGTGATAGGATACAAACCTGCTAAAAGGTGTTTGACTTCAAGGTGTTTTTAATTCATTGTGATACTTACAACATCTTACAAATGTACAATATACAGCAACATGTTTAGTGTCACTTTGGTGTTTGCTCGTAAAAAAAAAAAAAATATATCTTGCTACTATAAATGAAACAGAACAAATTATTTGATTCAGCATTCATTAAAAATTAAAATATCAAATCTTTTTTCTTTTGAAGTTTTTAAGCAACAATAAATGTGATATAAAAAGAAGTACAATGGACCCTTGGATTGCGAGTAATGCAGTTTGTGTGTGTTCCGCAGGACGAGCAACGATTTTTAATAAATTATGACTTGGAAAACGAACAAATCTTTGTTTACGAGTACCGAGTATCATGCATGCGCTTCTTGTTTTGATGCCGAGCGTCACGTGATCACAACTGAGCCAATGGTTTTTCCCTCTCTTGCGCTGCGGAATTGTGGGTAAACGTTCCCCCTGCTGGGTCTTAGTACTCATCTCTTACTGGTATAATCAACACTATACTATAACACTGTGACCACACGTGTGTGCGGAAAACATCTTTTATTTCGTGTTTGTAAGCGTGTATGTACAGTGCGCGTGTACTGTATATTATAACACGTGTGTGCGCACGTATAAAGCAAAAAAAAAGACTCATTATAGAGGTTAAAGATTAATTTGCTCTTTCTCTGTATCAGCCTGTGCAGGCTGATACGGGGGGGGGGGGGGGTTTACTGTATAAGACGAGGAGAGGGGAAGAGCTAAATACACACAGACACACATACACACACCACATACACAGCGTCTACACGCACAAACAGAAATGCTTATCTGTCGAGATTATATATATATATATATATATATATTTTTTTTTTTTTTTTTTTTTAAGGGTAAAGTGCAGGTTAGTTTGTTTTATTTTTACTTTATATTTTGTATTAATTATTTTTATGCATTTATTTCTTTGGGCTGTGGAACTAATAATTAGAGTTTCCATTATTGCTTATGGGAACATTTGCTGTAATTTACAAGTGTTTTGAAATATGAGCCCACTTCCAGAACGAATTATGCTTGTAATCCAAGGTTCTACTGTAATAGAATTACATCCCCTTATCCAAACTGACTTTATTGTTTAAAGTCAGTTTGGACTGTGGAGGTGTGTGTGTGTGTGTGTGTGAGAGAGAGAGAGAGAGAGAGAGAGAGAGAGAGAGAGCGGACAGATATTTTTGCCTGAATGTGTTATTATGTCTTATATTAGCTAGTATATTACACTAATTTGGTTAGTTACCAAGCAGAAAACAATGAAATAACTATGAGTTTTGAAATAACAAAGTATATATATATATATATATATATATATATATATATATACTGTGTATATATACTGTATATCAAGTTAAAATAGCATGAGATATTAACAAAAAAAGTGACAAAGCAGTGATGTATAATTAGTAAAGGCAGAAAAGAAGAAAAATTTGCTAGAAAATGTACAGAGAAAATATTAATTTAATTTATTTCAATTTTATTTGTATAGCACTACAGTGACAATGTTCATTGTCACAAAGCAGCTTTACAGAATCAAAATCAAATTATGGAAATTTGTATGAAATGTGAAAGAATATGTACAGTATGAATCAAAATGATCTGATTGTCCCTGATGAGGAAGCCGAGGGCGATGGTGGCAAGGAAAACTCAGTGAGATGGCAAAAGGAAGAAATTTTAAGACGAACCAATCTCAACTGGGAACCCATCGTCATCTGGGTGATTACAGATAACAGGGATTGATCTGCAGTCATACTGTGTGTTACGGGGCTGGAAAGTCAGTATAACAGTTGATGTCCTTAAATTAAGTACCAGTTCTTTAATTGAGTCCAGTTCGTTATAGGAGGCTCAGGTAGAGTGTTGGAAATTGAGTCACAAGTCCTCAGAGAACAGCTGTCTGCATCAGCGAAGGGCAGGACCATCTTCAGGGGTAAGTGGAACCGTCCCTAGTCATCGCATGCATTCCAAGCAGAACACACAGGGCCCCCATGCGATGAGGTCTCCAACCGGAAGCAATACACCAGGATGAGTCGGACAGGGCTGAGGGCGTCTGGATCACTGGCAGCTCAGGATCGACATGTGTAGCTCGACAGAGAGAGACAGGGAAAGAGAGAGATAGAGAGAGAGCGAGAAGAGATGAGAAGAAATTGAGAGATAACAGATAACAAATAAGCATGTTTAGATTAATCACATATTATAGGTAGAAGTCAAATTAATAATACATAAGTAATCAGGTTTTGCTGCAAGATGAGGGTGCTGCAGAATGCCCGCTGCGGGCCAGGATCTTAAATACAATTACGAGCATGTATTTGAGATTTCTAACTGGTGGTATGTGTGTAAAATCAATTCATAAACACTGAAATAGTGTAATAGCGTCATGGCAAGGCATAACGTTACCACCACCAATGTTACCATGGATCAAACAGGAGTCTAATATTACAAGTGTTGATATTGTGAATGCAGACCCTTTTTTATGAATTACCCCTTGTTAATACTGCAAAAATGGTGCACTAATAATGGAAGGACAGATGCTGGAAGAGCAATGCGGCCAGTCTCATTACTAATGAGTATATTGAGGCCAGGCGAAAAAACTTACTGGGAGACCAAAAATGCAGGTCATCAGGTGAAGAATGGGTTTGTAAGAAGGATATGTCAATGGCAAATGGCAAACTTGGGACAGGGACATCAAAGAGAATACTGTATCTCCACATACCTATGGAGACAAAGGGGCTTCTTTATCAGGAAATCATGATGTTAATGGATCAAAAGTTTTAAATAAACACGCAACCGAGCGATAGGAACTGCTGTGATCTTGGGTTAAGACAACCCGCTGCAACAACCCCAGCTTCAGAGTAGTGTTAATTTCATCAACGAAAATAATGGCGTAAAATATTTGTTGACAATATTTTTTTTCCTGGGACTAAAGACGAGACGATAACGAGACGTCACGGATATCAGTGAACAGTAACAGTGAGGAAATCAGTATGGAATATCGTTGATGAAAAAAGACAAGACTAAAATGTGGTTTAAAAAATAAAATCTAATAAAACATCGGCCTTTATCTTCGTCAACATTTAATTTTCATCACAATCCGCTGTGATACGATGTTCATTCGTTATGGTGCAAGCAGGGATGTTTAAATGAAAAGGTGCAGCTGTTTTTATTTGAAGATAGCGATTGCGTAATGGGGGGGGGTGCGTAATTCGTGGCAAGGGGGGCGTTTTAGGGCATGACACCTGACCACCAGACTTTTAGTCGACTAAAACTTGACTAAACTAAAATAGGGTTGACTAAATATGATAGTTTTTATCAGTGACATTTATCTCAGGACTAAGACTAAAATTGAAAAAAGCTGACAAAATTAACACTACTATCTTGTCATAGTAGAAACAGTCACAACAGTTTATATGTCCAAAAAACTCCTTGTGCACTGTAAAAAATTTAATCTTGACTTAACTCAAAATTTCAAGGCAACTTGCTGCATAGCTTTTTTGAGTTAACTCCACTTTAAACCCAAGCTGTTGCCTTAACTCAAAAAAGCTGTGCAGTAAGTTGCCTTGAAATTTTGGGTTAAGTCAACTTCTTGTTGGCAAGACAGAATACAAACTGCTCTCCTCATGTGCTTCTCTCACACCGTGTCACACTCTCACCTGTCCCATGGGTAACTTGTTAGTTCCTTATAACATAAGCAATGCAGGGATATAGAGAAAATAATAATGTGCTTATTTATTGAATAAATAATATTCAATTCTAAATTTAATATTTATAATATAATTAAATATACTTCATAATATATAACACTTGTAATACATAACAAATAAATGTAGTAAACGTAAAATAATACAAAATATATTGATTGTAGTAACTCAGGTTACAGGATGACTTGCAGCTTTCTCACTGTCTCACGTTAAATAAACAACTGCACCAAGCTCTATGTACTTCACAAAGAGCACCATATAATAACGTTCATTTATGTTAAGACAATTTCTACAAAGGACTTCGATATAAATATATGCACTTACCAAAGTTTAAAAGAAGTTGTCCGTTGTGAGGTGGAGAAACGGGATACTAATCCAGATGATGTTCAAAATATCCGCTGCACACAACACGCATGCGCCAACTTCAGAAACGTATCAGCGCGCACGCGCCAACTTCCGAACCAACTTCTGTGTGTGTTGACTTGCATTAGAAAGTCTGTTCAGTAATTAAACCTTAGTTGACCCAGTGAGTTTTTAATGAACTTGTTTTCACTAGTTCAGTCAGCTTTTTCATGTCTTATTGTCCAGATTACTAATAAATACTCATTATGCCAACATTTTGCTAGTTGGATTTTTTTACAGTGTGGCAGGTGGACAAATCGCAGTTGTTGTTTCTTAAAGACGACAGCAAATATAGGCTGTGTCTGCTAACTGACAGGGACACAGAAAAAGGCAGAACACAAATCAACAACAGTATCAACTACAATTACAATTACAACAACTGTCAGGAATTACAATAAAATGAATTTTGTGTAAATCTTAAGTAAACCTTCAGCCTTTTCTACTAGCCTTTTGCGCAGGATTAACAGCTGTATTGTTTGGAGACTGGGTGGGAACTAGAAAGTCTTGCTGTGTTAATGGAGGAGACATTATTATTCATACCGTCCCCTCCCAGCTCAGAAAGAGCTGGGAGGGGACGGTTCGGCCATCTCAGGAGAGCGGAGCACGAGCGAACTGCACAGGAGCTGCTGTCCACGCGGGCCCACGCTTCCATTCTGCCTGCCATTACCGCTCACCAGCCTGTGCCCACATGCCAGCAGGGCACTGCCCACAAGACATCACATGCACATCTTTCCTTCCTTTTTTAACTTCCTCCCTCCTTTAACCCTTTTCTTTTCCGCATTTTGCCTTAATAAAATTACCCTTGTGTCCGTGCTTTTTGGTGTCGCCCGTGCACAAAGGGTCGAACCTGTTACATGATGCAACAGAGAAGGAAAAAAATTGCACCCCAGAAACCTGATTGATTGATGGGCGTGGAGAACAAATGCCCTAAACTCACAAGAATGATGGAGATGTACAAAACAGATGCCAGTGATGCAGACCCAGATGAAGGCGAAATGCCATCAAATTCTTATGGAGCAAACCCCTGGCCATATTTAAGCGACCACTTTGATTTCAAGTGCAAGAAAGGCAACAGCTTTATTATGCGAAGGTGTTCCTTCAATTAAGAACAACAAGTTTGAGATTTATATCCGCTTGTGTTTTTTGCTCATAATAAAGTAACTCGGTAACTTTTACTCTGAGTAAATTTTTAATGAGGTACTTTTTACTTTTACATGAGTAGATTTTCAGACTGGTAACTTTACTTGTACTTCAGTAAAATTTCACTGAAGGAACAGTACTTGTACTTGAGTACAAAATTTTATCACTCTTTCCACCTCTGTGCACACACACACACACACCTCGCAGAACAACTTCAACTGTATAAAGGAAAAACCCCACAAATTGGTTTCTGAATTAAATAATTATATTCAAACACATAATTAAATTACATTTAAGTTGGTTAAGTTAAGACTAGTTGGTGCGTCACGGGTCATTGTCCTGCTGCATAACCCAATAGCGTTTGAGCTTGAGGTCACGATCTGATGGCCGGACATTCTCCTTCAGGATTCTCTGGTTGAGGGCAGAATTCATCCAGGTCCTGAAGCTGCAAAGCAGCCCCAGACCATCACACTACCACCACCATGTTTTACTGCTTATAAGATGTTCTTTTCATGAAACACCTTGTTAGTTTTACACCAGATGTAACAGGACACACACCTTCAAATATGTTCAACTTTTGTATTATCAGTCCACAGGATATTTCCCCCAAAGCCTTGGCGATGTTTTTGCCAAATGTGAGACGAGCCTTTACAGTATGTTCTTTCAGGTCAGCAGTGGCTTTCCCTTTGGAACTCTCCCATGGATGTTGTTTTTGCCCAGTCTCTTAGTATTATTACTTATGTTTTCACACATGGCCAGGCAGGTTTGGACAGGTTTTTCCCTTAATAAATGAATCATATTAAAAACTGCATTTTTTTTATTTACTCTTTATTTCCGCAAGTTATCTTTGTATAATATTAAAATTTGTTTGATTTGACTCATTGAAGTGTTGAAAATATTCGGGCGTGGCTTTTAAGTTCTTCTAGCTAAGTGAGCCGGTACTTCAGTTTTCAGTGGCTGTTCAGAGAGACGGGAGGCTACAGAGTTCAGAGGACAAGACGATTGTTGTTGACAGATTTTTATTCTTTTTTTCTTGTTTGTAAACATGAATGTGCAACTTTCTTTCATCGTGCTCGTTGTTTTCAGCACAAGTTCCTTTGCTAAGGAGTGTAAGTATGATATGGAAAGTTTCTAATGTTGGCCTCGTGCTGGAATGTTGTTGTTATGATGATGATGATGATTATTATTATTATTATTATTAATTTATTTATTTATTCATTTATTTAATATGTATACTACATTACCATACAAATATACATGTATACACTACTTATAAACATTATTCAGAGACATATTTAATCTGTATAAAATCTATAAAATACAATACAAATTAACAAAAAGATTATGTTATTAACAAACAAAAAATGCAAATCAAAAGTAATTAGCAAAGTACAGTAATTAACTAAATTTATTTATTTGTTTGTTTGTTTATTCTATTTATTTTCTTTCTTTCTTTCCCAGTATTGTCCTTGGTAATCAAAATTAAATTAAACTAAAAACATAACCAAAATAATATATAGTGATACCTCGGCATACAAATTGAATCTGTTCCGGAGGCGAGTTCTTAAGGCGAGTAATTCATAATTCATAGGAAATAATGTAAAGGCAGATAATCTGTTTTAAAAATCCTCAAAAATATTACCAACAGTAAGTCAAATGGCTTTAATTGTTTTTACAGTTTTTTTTACATGTGCAGTTAATATGCAGGAAATGCAGTGATTTGGACTCGAAACCACTGCGTTTTTATCTTCACCATAATATTGCAATAATACTGCAGTACAGCAGTTAATATTAAATGGCTGCTGTAGTTAATATATGTGTCAATCTAAATGTGTAAAGTAGTGTAATACAACTACATTATAACAAAAAAAAAAAATCAACACACTTAAAACAACAAAACAACTGGACACACACTCAGTGATACTGATACTGTTTTAGTTTGTTACAGTATCCAGTTCTCAATTTAAAAAAAATATTTACTTTTTTTTTAAAGTGAACAAAGAAAAAACAGGTTTGTGGGTATATTACAAGGCTGAGGTTTGCAGCTGGAAGCCTGGTGAGGTTTAACGCCTCTTCCACATTTTGTCCTCATTCGCATAAGCACTTTCACCTCCCCTTCATTCACTTTAAAGATGTTCTTGACATGACTGAAACAAAGGTAAAGAAAACAGGGAGACAAATATTCATTAAGAGGTGTGTAGAAATCACATTTGAATAATTAAAATGGAATCATTCAGTATATATTCAACCTTACATGTTTTACTGAGAAAAAGTTATCTTTAATTATATTCAATCATAATGTCACAGGGCCACCGGAGGCGAATCAGAAGACTAGCAGTTTGCCCGTGTAACGTGGAGGATAAACCCAAACGCGGAAGCAGCGCGAGCAGGCAGGATAACCACGCGATTTATACTTAGAACTCTCTCACACAGAGAGCAAGAGTTTACACAATGAAAATGGCACAAAATGGTGAGTACTCACGAAACCATAGGTGAAGTGATAAAGGGTTTGAGCTGAGAGGTGTGGAATAACGGGTGGGTTCGGAGCGCCGCAGGCAGCTGGAGCCGGTAGGTGACAGGGTTGATCCGGAGGGTGACACGGTAAGGGCCGATGAACCTGGGTGAAAGTTTACGGGATTCTGTGTGAAGATGCAGATTCTTTGTTGATAGCCAGACCTTGTCACCTACATTGTACAACCGTCCCGGAGGGTGTCGACGGCGATGTTGAGTGGTGTAGCGAGTGTTGGCACGATGGATGGCTGCCCTTGCTTGGTCCCACAGCCGCCGACACCTACGGACCAACCGTTGGGCCGACGGCACATCAACCTCCGGTTCTTGGTGGTTGAATATCGAAGGTTGGAAACCGTGGCATACCTCAAATGGACTCAACTCAGTGGTGAACGAAACATGGAGATTGTGGGAGAGTTCAGCCCAGATGAGGTAGCGGGCCCAAGAGCGCTGACGATCGGTGGCGAAGCATCTCAGATAGCGCTCCAGTTGTTGGTTGGCCTGTTCCGTCTGACCATTAGTCTGAGGGTGGTATCCTGATGAGAGACTACAGGTGGAGTTGATCAGACGGCAGAAGGCCTGCCAGAATCGAGCAGTGAACTGGGGCCCTCTGTCCGAGACGATGTCCTTTGGGAACCCATGCAAGCGGACTACATGCTCTAATATCAGCTCGGCTGTGGTTTTAGCTGACGGGAGTCCAGTGAGTGCGTCCTTTATACGGGAAACCAGTCCCTCGTAGTAGGCCGTCCGGAGGGCAGTGTCTCCCCAGGTGGTTTGGATGGCGAGGATCCTGAAATCTGCCGTGTAGCGGCTCACAGACAATTCTCCCTGCCGCAGATGGTATAACTTTGAGTCGGTCTCCACCTCGGCAGCAGGATGTTCAAAGGTGAGTTTTAGTTGATGGGTGAACTCATATGAATGTGCTGTGTCTGAATCGGAGCGAAGAACCGCCGTGGCCCACTCAGCTGCCTGCCCTGACAGGAACGAGACGAGAAGGGCAATGCGCAACCGGTCTGTGGAGTATCTGGTGGAATTAAACTCAAACACAAGATCCAGTGTGGTTAAAAAAACATTACACTTCCCATCTGTGCCGTCCCATTTGTCCGGTAAAGCTAAATACACATCGGAGGGGGGAGGGAGTGGCGGCGTAGCCGCCACCGCAACGGGCGACGGCCTAGCCAGCCGAGAAGTCGCCTAACGGAGCGGCGCGCTCTCCTGCCGCAGCTCCGCGACCTCGCGGCGCAAGGCTGCGATGTCTTGGACGCTAGCACGGAGAGCTGCGACCTCACCGCGCAGCTGCTCAATCAGCCTAGCATGTCCGTTCACCACATCGCAGAGGTCAGCGTAATCCGCTGGGTTTACTGCAGACTCAGTCATTCTGTCACAGGACAACCGGAGGCGAATCAGAAGACTAGCAGTTTGCCCGTGTAACGTGGAGGATAAACCCAAACGCAGAAGCAGCGCGAGCAGGCAGGATAACCACGCGATTTATTCTTAGAACTCTCTCACACAGAGAGCAAGAGTTTACACAATTAAACCCGCGTTCTAACAACACACACTCAATCAGGAAAATGGCACAAAATGGTGAGTACTCACGAAATTGGAGAGATAGCGTCGGAGACGGCATTGGAAAACTCAATAACTGAGTGATGTGCGGCGCCATCTTGTTTCCTTTTATACTTCCTGAATCGCGACCGTACTACTTCCGGGTCCTAGTGCCGGTCGCGTTGAGTGCGCATGACACATAATATTCATCAGTTTCTGTCATTATGTCCTAAACGAGGGCTATAAAATTTGCTTGAGTTTGCCGTTTTTGACGGCGACCCTTTAATTACACACATTTCAGAATGTGATGTGAATTTGATGACTCAGTGCTGGCAGTGGGCGTTGGCCTTTAGAGATACAGACTAATATTTGCGATTTTAGATAATCCTGTAATAATTTATCAAGTAAAATCCAACCACACCTTTGTTCCACAGAGTGATGTCCAGCTCCTCACGTCATTCTGCCACCTTAAAGTTTAAAACAGACATGATACAGAAATAGCCCTAGCACTCCGAAGTATGCAATCTGGTAAATCACCTGGACCAGATGGATATCCTTCAGAATTTTTTAAAACCTTTTTCAATCAGCTCTCTCTCCTCTGTTGGAGTCAGTTTTCCAAGAAAGCTCTAATCATGCGCCAAGCAGTTATCTCCTTAATTCGTAATCCCCTTTGTTTGTCACCCCTTCTCTTTGCTGTGGCTATTGAACCATTGGCTATTGCATTAAGTAAATGCTAATATTAAAGGCATCTCTCGTGGTGGTGTGGAACATAAAGTTTCCCTTTATGCTGATGACATGCTGCTTTTCATTTCCGATCCTCCTCATAGTCTACCGACACTTGTGGATTTATTGAAAGACTAATTAAAAATAATATAGCACAGTTTCCTGATTCAATCAATTGTCTCAGAAATTTAATATCTAGGGATTTGGGTAAAACATAACCATGGCGATCTGTACAGGGTGAAATATCAGATTCAACTTTCCAAAATAAAATTTAATCTTCTCTCAACAAAGACATTGATAAAAACAAAAGTTTTAAGACAGACTAACCAAAAATATAACTGTATTCAGAGAACACCCCAAAACAAGTCTTATTAAGCGCTCAGCCAAATGTTTCCTTCCAGGAGTGAAGTCTCCCCAGGGTCTAATGCTGACCTCTTGGCCTTCTCCCTCTTCCCCTTTAGAGATTAGAGGAACACTCGATCTCGATCTTCTTCCTCGTCTAAGGGCTGACAGTCGATTACAGAAACTTCGTAACCCTTTGCACGTTGTGTAGTGTTACACATTAAGACATCAACTGCCACTTATTCGGTCTTTGGTTAAACCAGGCTATACATTTACAACTGAAACCAATGCTAGCAGTAGGCTCCCTCAGGTTAAACTAACTAGCATGCTAATGGAATAGCGGCTAAGTTAACATAAGAAAACATGCACATGTTTAATGCCTTTAACGCAGCATAGCGATACAATACAATAACTAGTTAAATAACAAATATATATATATATATATATATATATATATATATATATATATATATATATATATATAGAGAGAGAGAGAGAGAGAGAGAGAGAGAGAGAGAGATCAACTTAAACAACTCTGTTCTTTTATATGGTTCCTGTTTTGTCAAAAAAGTTTGGAGAAAAATTGTGTCTAATATCTATAAATATGCACATTCTTTTGGAGAGATAGTTGATCATTATATTATTAAAATATATGCATAAAATGATTAATAATATGATAAATAATATATGAATAATTTGATTATTTAATACAAAGCTTTAATTAATGTAGTGTTTATAATTATTGTGCATTGATATAAAGAAATTATATGTAACAATGTATATACAGGTAAGTGTTTGGGTATTACCTTTCCTAAAACAACATTAATTTTTACTATCACCTAAATAGTGGTTTAAAAAATGGATTTAATTATAATTGAAATGCCATATTTTTAGGACTAAATATAGGGATGTTTTCAGGCACAACTGTGCAAAATCAAGATCCGATGTGTTCTCCAGTTTAACAATTCAAAATGTTTATATTTCTTATTTAAAGATACCTTTGCTAAAATAAATAATTATTTTCCCATATTCCCTTTATCTTCTGGATAAATATATTAATTAGTGTGTTGTAATAATAATTAATAATAATTTATAATTATAATTAAGAATTAATGTTGTACAGTGTGCTCAGGTCTAGAGCTAGAAAGGCGAAGCTAATGAAAGCATAAGTGATAGAAGAGAGATCCAAATCATGGGAAGTGAGCTGGCGATCCCCGGTGGCATGGAATTACCTGCACAATACAGACATGTACATTAAATGCACAGAAATAGATATTTATATTTTAAATTATTTTAGATTCTTTACAAATATATAACACTGAAGTCTGTGCAAGAGTATACTGACCAACAACTGTGCTTTCAGGTGAAGTCATGGGTGTTGAGATAGTAGAAGATGTGCTCAAGGTTGAACTTGCGGTTGTTCGACTGGATGAAGACTGGGTTGAAGTCATGGTTGTTGGGGTGGTTAAAGACGTGCTTGAGGTTAAAGTCAGGGGTGATGTGCTGGTTGAAGATGTGCTCAAGATTGAAGTTGTGGGTGTTGAGCTTGTGGAAGTTGTGCTTGGGGTTGAAGTTGTGGGTGTTGAGCCTGTGGAAGTTGTGCTCGTGGTTAAAGTCAGGGGTGAAGAGGTGGTTGAAGATGTGCTTGGGGTCGATGTTGCGGTCGTTGAGATGGTTGAAGATGTGCTTAAGTTTGAAGTTGTCGGTGTTGAGCTTGTAGAAGTTGTGCTCGTCGTTAAAGTCAGGGGTGATGAGGTGCTTAAGGTTGAAGTTGTAGGTGTTGAACTGGTTGAAGATGTGCTAATGGTTGATGTTGTGGATGTTGAACTGGATGAAGATGTGCTAATAGTTGTGGGTGTGGAGCTTGTGAAAGTTGTGCTTGGGGTTGAAGTTGTGGCTGTTGAGCTTGTGGAAGTTGTGCTCGTTAAAGTCAGGGGTGATGAGGACGTGCTTAACGTTGATGTTGTGGGTGTTGAGCTTGTGGAAGTTGTGATTGAGGTTGAAGTTGTGGGTGTTGAGCTTGTGGAAGTTGTGCTCATAGTTGAAGTCGTGGGTGTTGAGGACGTGCTTAAGGTTGAAGTTGTGGGTGTCGAACTGGTTAAAGATGTGTTAATGGTTGATGTTGTGGGTGTTGAGGTTGTGGAAGTTGTGCTTGGCGTTGAAGTTGTTGCTGTTGAGGTAGTTAAAGATCTGCTAATGGTTGATGTTGTGGGTGTTGAACTGGTTGAAGATGTGCTAATGGTTGATGTTGTGGGTGTTGAGCTTGTGGAAGTTGTGCTTGGGGTTGAAGTTGTGGGTGTTAAGCTTGTGGAAGTTGTGCTCGTGGTTAAAGTCGTGGGTGTTGAGGACGTGCTTAACGTTGATGGTGTGGGTGTTGAACTGGTTGAAAATGTGCTAATGGTTGATGTTGTGAGTGTTGAGCTTGTGGAAGTTGTGATTGAGGTTGAAGTTGTGGGTGTTGAGCTTGTGGAAGTTGTGCTCGTGGTTGAAGTCGTGGGTGTTGAGGACGTGCTTAACGTTGATGTTGTGGGTGTTGAACTGGATAAAGACGTGGTCTGGGTTGAAGTTATGGTTGTTGGGGTGGTTAAAGATGTGCTTGAGGTCAAAGTGATGGGTGTTGTGCTGGTTGAAGATGTGCTCGAAGTGGCAGTTGTTGGTGATGAGCTCATTGAATTATTGCTCATGGTTGAAGCTTGTAGAAATTGTTGTGTGAAGCTTGTTGAAGTTGTGCTCGTGGTTAAAGTCAGCGGTGTTGTGTTGGTTGAAGATGTGCCCAAGGTTGAAGTTGTGGGTGTTGAACTGGTTGATGATGTGAGAATGGTTGATGTTGTGGGTGTTGACCTGGTTGAAGATGTTCTCGGGGTTGAAGTTGTGGGTGTTGAGCTTGAGGAAGTTGTGCTCGTAGTTAAAGTCATGGGTGCTGAGGTTGTTGAAGATGTGCTTAAGGTTGATGTTGTGGGTGTTAAACTGGTTGAAGATGTGCTAATGGTTGATGTTGTGGGTGTTGAACCGGTTGAATATGTGCTAATGGTTGATGTTGTGGGTGTTGAGCTTGTGGGAGTTGTGCTTTGGGTTGAAGTTGTGAGTGTTGAACTGGTTGAAGATGTGCTAATGGTTGATGTTGTGGGTGTTGAACTGGTTGAAGATGTGCTAATGGTTGATGTTGTGGGTGTTGAACTGGTTGAAGATGTGCTAATGGTTGATGTTGTGGGTGTTGAGCTTGTGGAAGTTGTGCTAATGGTTGATGTTGTGGGTGTCGAACTGGTTGAAGATGTGCTTGACGTCGAAGTTGTGTGTGTTGAACTGGTTGAAGATGTGCTTAAGGTTGATGTTGTGGGTGTTGAACTGGTTGAAGATGTGCTAATGCTTGATGTTGTGGGTGTTGAACTGGTTGAATTTGTGCTTGGGGTCGAAGTTGTGGGTGTTGAACTGGTTAATGATGTGCTAATGGTTGATGTTGTGGGTGTTGAACTGGTTGAAGATGTGCTAATGGTTGATGTTGTGGGTGTTGAACTGGTTGAAGATGTGCTAATGGTTGATGTTGTGGGTGTTGAGCTTGTGGAAGTTGTGCTAATGGTTGATGTTGTGGGTGTCGAACTGGTTGAAGATGTGCTTGACGTCGAAGTTGTGTGTGTTGAACTGGTTGAAGATGTGCTTAAGGTTGATGTTGTGGGTGTTGAACTGGTTGAAGATGTGCTAATGCTTGATGTTGTGGGTGTTGAACTGGTTGAATTTGTGCTTGGGGTCGAAGTTGTGGGTGTTGAACTGGTTAATGATGTGCTAATGGTTGATGTTGTGGGTGTTGAACTGGTTGAAGATGTGCTAATGGTTGATGTTGTGGGTGTTGAACTGGTTGAAGATGTGCTAATGGTTGATGTTGTGGGTGTTGAGCTTGTGGAAGTTGTGCTAATGGTTGATGTTGTGGGTGTCGAACTGGTTGAAGATGTGCTTGACGTCGAAGTTGTGTGTGTTGAACTGGTTGAAGATGTGCTTAAGGTTGATGTTGTGGGTGTTGAACTGGTTGAAGATGTGCTAATGCTTGATGTTGTGGGTGTTGAACTGGTTGAATTTGTGCTTGGGGTCGAAGTTGTGGGTGTTGAACTGGTTAATGATGTGCTAATGGTTGATGTTGTGGGTGTTGAACTGGTTGAAGATGTGCTAATGGTTGATGTTGTGGGTGTTGAACTGGTTGAAGATGTGCTAATGGTTGATGTTGTAAGTGTTGAGCTTGTGGAAGTTGTGCTTGAGGTCGAAGTTGTGGGTGTTGAACTGGTTGAAGATGTGCTAATGGTTGATGTTGTAAGTGTTGAGCTTGTGGAAGTTGTGCTTGGGGTCGAAGTTGTGGGTGTTGAACTGGTTGAAAATGAGCTAATGGTTGATGTTGTGGGTGTTGAACTCGTTGAAGATGTGCTAATGGTTGATGTTGTGGGTGTCAAACTGGTTGAAGATGTGCTTGACGTCGAAGTTGTGTGTGTTGAACTGGTTGAAAATGTGCTAATGGTTGATGTTGTGGGTTTTGAACTAGTTAAAGATGTGCTAATGGTTGATGTTGTGGGTGTGGAACTGGTTGAAGATGTGCTAATGGTTGATGTTGTGGGTGTTGAACTGGTTGAAGATGTGCTTATCGTTGATGTTGTGGGTGTTGAGCTTGTGGACGTTGTGTTTGAGGTCGAAGTTGTGGGTGTTGAACTGGTTGAATATGTGCTTGGGGTCGAAGTTGTGGGTGTTGAACTGGTTGAAGATGTGCTAATGGTTGATGTTGTGGGTGTTGAACTGGTTGAAGTTGTGCTTGGGGTTGAAGTTGTGGGTGTTGAACTGGTTGAAGATGTGCTAATGGTTGATGTTGTGGGTGTTGAACTGGTTGAAGATGAGCTAATGGTTGATGTTGTGGGTGTTGAACTCATTGAAGATGTGCTAATGGTTGATGTTGTGGGTGTCGAACTGGTTGAAGATGTGCTAATGGTTGATGTTGTGGGTGTTAAACTGGTTGAAGATGTGCTAATGGTTAATGTTGTGGGTGTTGACCTTGTGGAAGTTGTAGTTGAGGTCGCAGTTGTGGGTGTTGAACTGGTTGAAGATGTGCTAATGGTTGATGTTGTGGGTGTTGAGCTTGTGGAAGTTGTGCTTGGGGTCGAAGTTTTGGGTGTTGAACTGGTTGAAGATGTGCTAATGGTTGATGTTGTGGGTGTTGAGCTTGTGGAAGTTGTGCTTGCGTTTGAAGTTGTGGCTGTTGAGCTTGTGGAAGTTGTGCTTGGGGTTGAAGTGGTGGGTGTTGAGGAAGTGCTTAAGGTTGAAGTTGTGGGTGTTGAGCTTGTGGAAGTTGTGCTCGTGGTTAAAGTGGTGGGTGTTGAGGACGTGCTTAAGGCTGAAGTTGAGGGTGTTGAACTGGTTGAAGATGTGCTAATGGATGATGTTGTGGTTGTTGAACTAATTGACGATGTGCCAGTGGTTGATGTTGTGGGTGTTGAGCTTGTGGAAGTTATGATTGGGGTTGAAGTTGTGGGTGTTGAACTGGTTGAAGGTGTGCTAATAGTTGATGTTGTCAGTGTTGAACTGGTGGAAGATGTGCTAATGGTTGATGTTGTCGGTGTTGAACTGGTTGAAGATGTGCTAATGGTTGATGTGGGTGTTGAGCTTGTGGAAGTTGTGCTTGGGGTTGAAGTTGTGGGTGTTGAGCTTGTGGAAGTTGTGCTCATGGTTAAAGTCGTGGGTGTTGAGGACGTGCTTAAGGTTGAAGTTGTGGGTGTTGAACTGGTTGAAGATGTGCTAATGATTGATGTTGTGGCTGTTGAGCTTGTGGAAGTTGAGCTTGTGGTTAAAGTCGTGGGTGTTGAGGACGTGCTTAAGGTTGAAGTTGTGGGTGTCGAACTGGTTAAAGATGATGTTGATGATGTGGGTGTTGAGCTTGTGGAAGTTGTGCTTGGGGTTGAAGTTGTGGGTATTGAACTGGTTGAAGATGTGCTAATGGTTGATGTTGTCGGTGTTGAGCTTGTCGAAGTTGTGCTTGGGGTTGATGTTGTGGCTGTTGAGCTTGTGGAAGTTGTGCTCGTGGTTAAAGTCGTGGGTGTTGAGGTGGTTGATTGTGCAGCACATTTTCCTGTTAAGCAGAAAAGTAATACTTTGATCGATAAACCATTTTCATTTGTACTTTTAAAACAGAAGTAATTAATCATTTCAGTAATTACTTTTCAAAAAGTAAATGTCATGTACACACAAAATTTCTCATAAAATTAGAACATTACTTAAGACCAATAAAAAATATATTTTAACACAGAAATGTTGGACTTCTGAAATGTATAAACATGTATAGCACTCAATACTTGCTCAGGATTTCCTTTGCATAAATTCAAGTCAAGTCAAGTCAAATTACTATAGTGGCCCTCAGGTGTTCTGCATTGTTGGGTCTGTTGTCTTGTATCTGCCTCTTCAGCTGGTTTAAGTCGAGTGAGTTTGCTGGCCAATCAAGTGCAGGGATACTATGGTCCTTAAACCAGGAATTAGTACTTTTGGCAGTGTAGACATGTGCCAAGTACTGCTGAAAAATGACATCAGCATCTCCATAAAGCTGGTCAGCAGAGGCAAGCTTGAAGTACTCTAAAACGTCCTGGTAGACAGCTGCACTAACCTTGAACCTGATAAAAAAAAACTATCAACCAACACCTGCAGATGACCACCACAAACCAACACTGACTGTGCAAACTTTACGCTGGGCCTTAAGCAGCTTGAATTCTGTGCCTCTCCTCTCTTTCTAGACTCTAGACCTTGATTTTCAAATAAAATGCAAAATTCACTTTCATTTGAAAAGAGGACTTTGGCCCACTATGCAACAGTCCAATCCTTTTTGTCTGTAGCCCAGATAATTCATAAAAAGAGAGTGCTAACCAACTTTTGAGTCCTGTACATGTTCATACTTTTCAGTAGTTCAACATTTCTGTGTTAAAAATCTTTTTTTTAAATTGGTTATAAGTAATATTCTAACTTTCTTGCTGAGATATAAAATTTGGGGCTTTCATTAGCTGTAAGCCATAATTATCAAAATGAAATGAAATAAACACTTGAAATATATCAGTCTGTCTGTATAGTCTGTATGTCTGTCTGAATCTATATAGTGTATGACTTTCGCTTTTTGAATTACTACTGAAATAAATCAACTGTTTGATGATATTCTTGATGATATTCTACAGGTTTTATGCACAGGCGGCAACAAAAACACGGATACGAGGTGAGGTCTTACAGAAAAGGGGTCATTTTATTGAGAAAAAAGGGGGGAAAAGGGGTTATAATGAGGGAGGGATGAAAATAATGCACATGCAGGTCTGTGGTCAGTGCCCCGCTGGCATGTGGGTACAGGCTTGTGATCAATGTTGGCAGGCAGAGTGGGCAAATCCATTACACTGGTGGAGATTGTGGCCACGGGAGCACCTGGCACGGACCTCGGATCAAGTCTCTAGCAAGGCAAAGCTCTTACTTGGCAGTGCCAGCGGTGACCGTGAGCGTGGAGCTGAAGGAGGTGCAATATGACATCTCTTATCAATCCTCGCTCACTCTGGAGCTCATGCGGTAGGTGGCCTGCCCTTCTGAAGGTGTGAGAAGGGGCGGGGTCAAGGGAATGGGCACCGGCTAGTGACTAATCTGCGCCGATGGATCTCGGGCTTCTCCCACTCTACAAATCCCAGTGGGAAGTGTAACTCGGGGTCTGTGGGTCTGTCTGTTGGGCTGCTCATATGTCAGTCTATTTGTCTGGATCTTGAAATGAAGGAGAACCCATGAGCTGAATCACAAGGAGTGGCATGCAATAGGCACATTGCTATGCACCCAGGACTTCAAAGGGTTGAATAGAATGGTGCCTCTGATCGCCACAAGGACAGCTGCGAGCGCACATGAGTGCACCTGCAGCATCAAGTGTTGAACCAGGTGGTTTGCACAACAAACTAACTTTACCAGAGTGCTTACACTACAGTCTCCACCATAGATTTTATAAATATATAAAATGGTGTTTAAACAACATTTACATCACATAATGTCCTATTTCACAGACTGTGCAATGGTTACTTTGAATTGTTTTTTACTCCTAGGGTGACTAAAATAGCGGTAACAAAGTGTAAATGTTCTCTTTTCTTGGCTTCAACATTCTACAAATATTTAAACTACATTAAAACCAGTCAATGTTTCCACTATGCTAGCCCTTGTGAAAGTGGTCTGTAAACAAATAATTAAAGAGCATAGCTGTGCTTTCTAAATCATGATAACATTAACATTTACACATGTCACCTGACTTCTGTGAGGCGTTTTATGTTCAGGGATTTACAATATATGTGTAATACAAAAAAGGTACATCTTCAATTACGTTAAATCTTTATAGTTAATTATAGTTAATCCTGATATAATGTACTGCCCTGCTGAAAAATCCAGCATAGACCAGCATGATCTATATGCTGGGCCACCAGCAAGGTTTTGGTAGTTAAAATTGGTTACCATTTTATCTCATTATCTTGTATTTTAATAGCTAGTACTGAAAATAATGTGTGATGTAAATACATGGACAGTGTAGTGTTATCTTTAAATGCATTTACATACTGTCAGGGATAACCTCTAGAGGGCGCCAAAGCGCCCTGAGTCTTTTGTTTTGTAGTTTGTTGTTTTACTTCATTTCCCAGTTTACACTCGGTCAGGTGA
>JAAGKR010006801.1:24369-34369 GCA_011419295.1 Clarias macrocephalus
TATAAAATGGTGTTTAAACAACATTTACATCACATAATGTCCTATTTCACAGACTGTGCAATGGTTACTTTGAATTGTTTTTTACTCCTAGGGTGACTGAAATAGCGGTAACAAAGTGTAAATGTTCTCTTTTCTTGGCTTCAACATTCTACAAATATTTAAACTACATTAAAACCAGTCAATGTTTCCACTATGCTAGCCCTTGTGAAAGTGGTCTGTAAACAAATAATTAAAGAGCATAGCTGTGCTTTCTAAATCATGATAACATTAACATTTACACATGTCACCTGACTTCTGTGAGGCGTTTTATGTTCAGGGATTTACAATATATGTGTAATACAAAAAAGGTACATCTTCAATTACGTTAAATCTTTATAGTTAATTATAGTTAATCCTGATATAATGTACTGCCCTGCTGAAAAATCCAGCATAGACCAGCATGATTTATATGCTGGTCTATGCTGGTTAATACTGGTTAGTGCTGGTCTGGTGCTGGTTTAGCTATTGAACCAGTATAACTGATGGAAGACCAGCATGCCTGCTGAAAAATCCAGCATAGACCAGCATGATCTATATGCTGGGCCACCAGCAAGGTTTTGGTAGTTAAAATTGGTTACCATTTTATCTCATTATCTTGTATTTTAATAGCTAGTACTGAAAATAATGTGTGATGTAAATACATGGACAGTGTAGTGTTATCTTTAAATGCATTTACATACTGTCAGGGATAACCTCTAGAGGGCGCCAAAGCGCCCTGAGTCTTTTGTTTTGTAGTTTGTTGTTTTACTTCATTTCCCAGTTTACACTCGGTCAGGTGACGTGGGCGCTCACCTGAACCGAGTTAGTCATTAGTTTTATTATAAATAGCTTGTTTAGTTCTGTCAGGTTGTCTTGCGTCTGTTAATTTAGCCTTGTATGTGTCTGCAAGTTTAGTTTGTGGTTTCCCGTTGATTATACATGTTTTGGTTTCGTTTTCACTTAAAGTATTCTGTTTTGTTTAATTTCCCTGTTTGTGTTTAATAAACATTGTTTCCTTAAACACCTGGAGCTCTGCAGTTATGCCTCGCACCCATAAACATGACACATACAAAATAATCCATTTACCAAAAACATGTAAATACTTTATTTTACATTTATTAAATATCTGTGGGTTGTCTAAAACACAACACAAACCTTTTATATAAATGCACTTTTTAAAAAAAGTAATCAATGCAAATCACTTAAAACTGAAAAAAAAAAAAAAAAAACCAGCATTGATCAGCAATTATACCAGCAGGGTTACCAGTATACCAGCACCAGCACCAGCACCATGGGGTCAGCTGTTTTAGTGGTGGAACCACTTGCATTTTTCATGGTAACCATGAAAATAACTTAAAACGCTCCATCATTTTTAATCATACACATAAGTGTAATGCATCAATTTATGTCTTTATTTGTTATCAATAAAACATTGTGCTTTTGTAAAATAAAGAAAATAATCAGGCTGCGCTTTCTGCCATCTCAGTCTCCCCGAAAATCTTTTTGAAACGTGTCACTAAATTGAACTAAAATGAACACACACATATCCATACAGTATATCTACAGTACAGAGCAAAAGTTTAGACACCCCTTCTCATTCAGTGAGTTTTCTTTATTGTGTTCTTTCTTGTGTTCTTTAGCCCAAACGTGTCTCTTCTGCTTGTTGCCTGTCCTTAGCAGTGGTTTCTTAGCAGATCTTCTACCATGAAGGCCTGATTCACACAGTCTCCTCTTAACACTTGTTCTAGAGACGTGTCTGCTGCTAGAACTCTGTGTGCCATTGACCTGCTCTCTGATCTGAGCTGCTGTTAACCTGCGATTTCTGAGGCTGGTGACTCGGATGAACTTATCCTCCGCAGCAGAGGCGACTCTCGGTCTTCCTTTCCTGGGCCGGTCCGCATGTCAGCCAGTTTCATTGTAGCGCTTGATGCTTTTTGTGACTGCACTCGGGGACACTTTCAAAGTTTTCCCAATTTTTCGGACTGACTGACCTTCATTTCTTAATGATGCCACTCGTTTTTCTTTACTTAGCTGCTTTTTTCTTGCCATAATACAAATTCAAACACTTTGAATGAGAAGGTGTGTCCAAACTTTTGGTCTATACATATATATCTATAAAAAGCTTAAAGTATCTACTTTTAAATGTAACAAGCTTAATCAAAAATAAATGTTCTCAGTTTATGTAATCCATATGAATGTAAGGAGAGATTCAGTCTTTCTGCCACACTTCATTCACTGATAATGACCTGAGACAGGACACGCCCACACGCTGCTCACAGGGAAACAGTCAGGGTAATCTACATACAAGGCCACGCCCCCAAACACACACACACACACACACACACACACACATTAGATCCGATAAGTTCCCTGCGCGTGTGGAAGATGTTATTCACTGTACAGGTTTCTGAAGCTCTGCAGAATGTTCTGGACAGTGGGAGGAGTTTAGATTTACCTCAGAACAACACTGAGACTCCGACAGAGAACAAAGGAGGAGAATCCAGCAAGCTGTTACCATGGGTAAGTTTTTAAATCTTATATAATCCTTATTCTGATAATATAAAACTAATATTAATTTATTTTACCTCATTTTCTCACAAGCTTTTGCCAGTTTATGTGAAACATTGTCATTTAATGTCACTTACATGGTTTGGTTAGCATGTAGATAACACTGCTAAATCATGCTAACATACTGCCTTACGTAGCTTAGCACAAACAGATTAGCTCACAGGTGGCTAAGCTAATGCCTTACAGTATGTAGATTACAGATGGTTGTCAGTATCAGCTGTGGTGTAAATGTTTATAATATATTCACCCCGTTTTGGAGAGCTTCATGTTATGGGAGCTATTTGGTTCAGTTTTTGGTTAGCTTATGACGCTGCTATCTATAATGTAATTTAGCACAAACACTTTAGCTACTGTTGCTAAAATAGTGCTTCATGTAGCTTACAGATGTTTGTAATATTAAGGTGTAAATGTAAATCGTAATGCAAAAAGTATAAATCCTTGTATAACATTGCAAAAGTTTTTGTTGTCTTTATTCATGGTCAATAGTTATTGATGATTATTGACAGTATTTTTATCATCATGCTTATGTTGCTTTTTCCTTTTTTATAAACTGCTGTGACCATGAAAATGATCAGCCACCTGTTTTATAGAGACCAAATGCAAACAAGCAGGCAAGATACAGACGGACCATCACTATGTCATGGGAACCTCGACCACGACTGGGGTCTGGATTCGGGACGGATCTCTTGTATTTTTTTAAGTGGTTGACCACACGATAAGGCTTCACCTGTGACTGCACACGACCAGCACATGGACTGACCTCAGATGCCAGGAATGTTACCACTGCTGGTCACAGGGTCTGTGTGAATTACAAATCAGTTTATGGTAAGCAGCCATAAACACCATGGAAATGCCAAGTATGTGATGTTCACTTGTGTCTTGAGTTAAACAAGAACTGCTTTTCGAGAGAGGCACAAAGTTGTATGACTGTGTAGAGGGTGTAAATGTGGGCTTTTACAAACCTGACACCCTTCCTACATAGTGCACTGTTCCTGTTCCCACTGTTTTACCCTGAACGTCTGTTTGCACGGCCATATTTACAGTATGCCACAAATGTGTCTTCTGTGTATAAGATCATCTGTGTCCCTCTTCTCTCAATCCTGGACATTTATTTTGCACTAGGTGAAAGAGGCGACATTTATATGTTTATAAGTAAGAAAAATACACAAATGTCAGGACATGTCAGAACTACTTCAGGGCCCATAAACCTGCAGACCCCTAAAAAAAGAGTGAGGGCCAAGTTCACTCATTTACACTCCTGTGGTGTGAAAGTAACTGTGTGAAAGTGTCCCTGAGCAGTTGGTCTCATATTTTGTTTTTGTTATTATTTTTTATAAAAACTTATTTGCTGTTAAATTGTTAAATTATCATATTGTTACAAATATGCATGTTGTATATATTGTTACATATTACACAATGTTAATATTGTTTGTGTTGGCCAATAAAGCTGATTTTATACTGATTCTGTTTCATATTTTACATAGTGGATGACAATCTTCCATGTATTCTGGCTTTTATACCGTACCAACATTAGATGGGGTGGTGAGCAGCACAGTATCATGGCACTATAATGCTGGTCACCAGCATACAGTACCAGCACAAAAACACAACATATGCTGGTATAATGGTAAACAGCTATGCTGGTCTATGCTGTTTTTTTCAGCAGAGGACCACAAAGTCCTATTTGTAACGATTGCGATGCAGCTGACGCTACTGCATCATTGCCTCCTTGTTCTTGTGTTACTTCCTGCATTATTGGTGCGTTACACTTGTGGTGTTCTTTTCCTTGCAGATGGAGATGATCAGGTTGCCAGTGCTGCGACGTGTGGCGGTTTGTGGTGGCACGCATGGGAACGAAATGGCAGGGGTGTACCTGGTGCGTGAGCTGGAGAGACAGCTGAAAGAGAAAGCCGATGCCACAGGGTCCGTCCCTCTCACCTTTGTGCTGTCCAACCCACGTGCTGTTAAAGAGTGCAAGAGATACATGGACAAGGACCTCAACCGCTGCTTCACCAGCGACTCTCTCAGGTCTGACTGTAACAATGATATAACAATAACTCATTATGCTCTGACCTGTTGTAGATTAACTAAAGAGAAGATCTCTAATCCGGTGTCAATGTCCTGTCTATCTCCGTCTCAGCTGTCCCATCACCTCTGATACTCCGTACGAGACCCAAAGAGCTCAGCAGTTAAACTCTCTGTTGGGGCCCAAAGGTTCAGAAGATGCTGTAGATATTATCTGTGACCTCCATAACACCACAGCTAACATGGGCCTCAGCATCATCTCCTACTCCTGGAGCAACTGGATCTCTTTTCACATCTTTAAACACGTGCAGGTTTGGATGACGCTTCTTCATCACCAGTGTATCAGATTTGTTCTTCTGGTTCTTTTGCATTCAGAGTTTGTGTTATTGTGTGTTTGTGTGTGTGAAAGGCCAGAGTCACCACCGTGCCTGTGAGATTGGTGCTGATTAATGTTCCTCCGGGTGAAGCGTACTCCCTGGAGTCAGTCTCCAAGTACGGCATCTGTAAGTGTGTCCGGTTTGTATGATTATATGTATATGTATATATGTTGTTTTTAACTGTTTTTGCGGTTGTGGTTCCTCAGCTGTAGAAGTCGGGCCTCAGCCACAAGGTGTCATCAGAGCAGACATCTTCAACATCATGAAACAGGGTGTGGACGCCATCCTGGACTGGGCTGAAACGTTCAACTCAGGTATGTTGGCTCTGTGATGACATCACTTCCTGGAATTACATTCTCAGACATTATCAATGTTTTGATGTTTCCTTCCCTTACTATCCTCAGTTTACTGATCCCCAGCCACCAGGAACTGACGGCTAAGGCATTCCTCTCTCTGAGAGGGTCTGATTTTGCTGGTTTTACTCATGTTTGCTCCTCATGTGTAACTACTAAAGCTGACCAGCCCGACTTTTATCTCCTTTTAGGGAAAGTACTTGAAGGAGGAGAGGTCGAGGCCTACTTAATTCAGAGGAGTATGGATTACCCCAGAGACCCTCAGACTGGAAAACCCACAGCTGCCATCCATCCACAGCTACAGGTAATAATAAATCACATTTAGAAACTAATCAGTCATCATGCCTGGACCGTCACAGCGTTAGCAAATTCAACATTTTCTGTGATGGATTCGCTATGATTTCTTAAATATTACTCGTTCCTCCAGGATCAAGACTTCTGCCTCCTCAAGCGCGGAGATCCTGTGTTCCTGACGTTCTCCGGAGAGACGCTGACCTACGAAGAAGAGGAACCGCTTCACCCCGTGTTCATCAACGAGGCTGCTTACTACGAGAAGGGAATCGCCTTCCACCTGACTCGCAAGAAGACGCTGAGCATCCCGAGTATACGAGCAAAGACAGACTGAGAGACGGTCATGAAGAGAGGACTGGAGATGACACGCACACTACCAAAGATCGTTATTTTAATCACTTTCTTATAAATCACAGCCTCAGGTTTAAAATTAACACAACTTGAATCTTAACCACAAAATGTTTAACAAAATGATGCAATAGATTGTTTACTTGATTTTTTTTTAAAACAAGCTTTTAATTTTCTATTTTAAATTGTATTTTGAGAAAATAATATGTACATATTACAGTTTTACCAGAGATGTTTATGAATGTAAGAATGTATTTAATCATTCCTATACACAATTGAAAATTACCAAATGCAAAAAAAATTCCTAAATATGAGTCTCGACCTGAGCGACTGAAGCGACCCCAGATCATAACACTGTCTCCAGAGGCTTGTACAGTGGACACTATGCATGATGGGAGCATCGCTTCACGCGCTTCCCTTCTCACCCTGACACGCCCATCACTCTGGAACAGACTCAGTCTGGACTCATCAGGTCACATGACCTTTTCCCATCGCTCCAACGTCCAGCATTTATAATGACTAACAAACCGAAGGTTTTTTTTTCTGGTGAGTCTCACTAACGAGTGGTTTTATTATGAACACACAGCTGTTTAGTCCCGATCCTGTGAGTTGCTCTTATTAAACACGGCTCAGATTTCTACTGGATATTCTTTTTTATTTTTACCATGTGACTTCACCTGGAGTTTAAGTGATCTTCCTCACACTCATTCAGGATGTGTTTTATTATCAGGTTCAGTACTAATTTAATCCAGTCCAGTCATTTCAGTTGTATCTCACTAGTTGTTGTCTTTGCTTGATGCCAGGCTGTGGAGTGTACAGTGCCAGAAACCTGACACATGAAGTGGGTGAAGATCAGAGAGAGTCAAGTTATAAATTTGTCAAGAGTAAACGTAGCAGCACAGGGTTTGTTTACTCATCACAGTCAGGTGCTATAACAAACAAATAAACAAACAAACCAAACACACAGTCCACCTGTAAAGACATTTATTGTGATCACACATTTGAAATGTAAGAATATAAAAACAGGTAGAAAACCCTAAAAGACACAGAGTGAATCTGGACGGCGCTGAGACGTCTCTGTGGACCGTCCCGCTACATCTCGTCCTGACCGCGAGGTATCTGATTAAATCAGCGTTAATGTATTGCATATGGTTTAAGACAAAATGCAGCAAAATCATGAGGCCTATAATGTTTAAAAAAAAAAAAAAAAAAAAACACAAAGAAAAAACCTTCAACATATTTATAAATATATAAATACAAACACACACACACAATGGTGGAGATACAGAAGTGAAGTGATCAATTGAACTGAAGATGAAGAAGTAAAAATATGACGCGTAATGAAGAAAACAATCCAGAGGCGTAAAATTAGTAAAAGGCTTTAGTGGTTAATGCAGCTCTGAAATATCCGCAGTCAGCTCCTGGTTGTGTTTATGCTTCGCATACAGACGTATTTACACAGAAAACACACACACACACACACACACACACACACACACACACACACACACTTTACCTTAATTATGCTTTTTGTTAAACAGGTTTACAATAAACACTGGAAATAAACATTCGACTCTGTGTTTACGTGAGAATACAGACTGAACTTGTCTTTATCTCCAACAGCAGTCCGTTTAAAAACTCACTGTTAAGGTGAAATTCTGCATCATTGTGTTAAACATAAACATGGAAAAACTTTTTTTCTATAATAATAATAATAATGAAACAGATGTATGAAGGACAAGGAGCCAATCAGTTAGTGGTACACATGAGTTTTCATACCATGCCCCGCCCACAATTATATAAACGATACACATCATTATTCCTTCTGTCTACACTGAACACATTCACCTTCCTCCGAACTCTCAAAACAAACAAACAAACAAACAAACAAACAAACAAACAAACAAACAAACGTTCCACCAAAAGTCTCAAACAGAACTTTACATTTAAAAACTTAATTCTTTTAATCATTTTATTACACAGAAACACTTCGTGATCTACACCAGCTTTGTGGGTGGGATCAAGGGGCGGAGCTTATTTTCAGGGCCAGGTTTTACACTTCATCCTCAACACCAGAGGTGTACAGACACACACCTCACACACACACACAAATGTAGTAGATGTAAATGTTGTAATGTCGGACATCCTGCAGGGCGGCGCAGTGGTGTCGCTTGGTGGGGGGAGGGGTGTTGGTGGGGCGTAGACGTCTCCGCCGGCTCAGACGTCTGGACTCTGCTACATGTCGGGGGTTTAGTGGTGAATAAGGCAGTGATGAGGAGATCAGTCAGTCAGGTGAGTCCTCAGGTAAGCGTGTGTGAGTGTGTATGTGTGTGAGTGTTACGCCACCCTGTACGCGGTCATGCGTGTGTAGTTCTTGCGGTGGCTCCTGGCGGCCCACGTGAACAGGGCGGCGGCCATCATCTGCAGCGGCGAGGAGATGAGCGCCAGGTACAGGGACCACCCCAGGGACGAGGACAGGCCGTCCACGAGCCCCCCCAGCTCCTTGTGCAGCAGGTCCAGCCCCGCCAGGAAGCAGCACACCGTCGCCAGGGAGCACAGACCTGCAGGGGGCGTAGTTAAACACTTTAGGTATTACTTCATAACAGATACACACACATATAAACATCTAACACACTGACAGAGCAGGTCAGGGGTGCCAATACTCGTGCTAAGGGGTTGCTTGAACAAATGGGTCACATGACGTGTGTACTGGAGTGTGTGTTGTTCTCAGAACCACTGTGGTGTGTACAGAGAGACGGGCAAGAAGAGCAGATCATTAAAGTGTGTGTGTGCGTGTGTGTGTGCGTGTGTGTGCGTGTGTGTGTGTGCGCGCAGAGTGTGTATGTGTATATAGTGTGTGTATGTGTGTATGAGTGTGTGTGTATATATAGTGTGTATGTACAGTATATATAGAGTGTGTGTATGTGTGTGTGTGTATATATAGAGTGTGTGTATGTACATATGTATGTATGTGTGTGTGTGTTTACCTAGCAGTGGGTGTACATGTGTGTGTGTGTGTGTGTGTGTGTGTATATACACATGTATGTGTGTGCGTGTGTGTGTGTGTGTATGTGTGTGTGTGTTTACCTAGCAGTGGGTGTACAAGTGTGCGCGCGCGTGTGTGTGTGTGTGTGTGTGTGCGTGTGTGTGTGTGTGTGTGCGTGTGTGCGTGTGCGTGTGTGTGTGTGTGCACGCCTGTGTGTTTACCTGCCAGTAGGTGTAACAGTCCTATGAACAGTGTGGGTGTGAGACTGCGACAGAGACACGCACACACTCCGACCAGCGCCGCCAGAAACACCAGACCCAGAGACACCAGGGGGAAGATGAAGCGACATCGCCACAGAGCTGAAACACACACACACACACACACACACACACACACACACACACACACATTGAGATATATCCCTCCACACCATCCATAATTACATAAAACACTTTACATTTATGTAGAAACCTCAGAGTGTAATAAAGGATTAATGAAGGAGTAACAGAGAGAGAGAGACGTGTGTGTGTGTGTGTGTGTGTGTGTGTGTGTGTGTGTGTATCAGTGCAGTGAAGGAGTCCAGTTGTAGACTGTGTGGACCCCTTTATATTCCATACGGAGGTGGACGGGGAGTCAGTGGAGCGTCAGGAGGACTGGAGTGATGAGAGGGACAGGGAAAGGGGCGGAGTTTGTCTATGTTTCTGAGACAAAAGAATGTAGTTTTACAGAGACGGTGGACAAGTGATTTAAATGACATGTGGGGTCAAAAGGTTGTGGGTGACCAGAGCCGTCTCTGTGCTGTGGGAGGGCCGGATGCCAGATTGAAGTGTTTTAAACAGATTATATATATTTTGAGGTGGTCCTGAGGCTGGGCTGAGACGTCCTTTGACAGGAACGGAAAGTTGGAGATGGATGATAGTTTGTCATAACTTAAACAAACTGCTGCCCAGACCAACTGTGGATAAGTGTGTGTGTGTGTGTGTGTGTGTGTGTGTGTACCTGTGCGCAGTAGATCCTCCTCAGTCATGTTCTGG